>MQUG01001747.1:0-17848 GCA_007213375.1 Steinernema feltiae | reverse complement strand
TTGCCTCCTCAGCTCCTCAGACACAAGTACTCAACTATTAAAATCTCATTTTTTGAATAGTTGGCGATTTTTTACAAAAAATTAAACATAAAACAAATGGCAAGATCCAAAAAAAAAACAAGCGCACACTGTGGAGCAAAACACGCTGTTGGAGATGATTACAGGGGAAAAAAGGCTGCAAAATACAATGCCATACAAGCTGAACGAAGAGTGATTGATATTTGAAAACATGTCAGTATTTGTGGTTTAGTAATCATGGAATCACCTACAGTGCACAAATAACACTACTGTTCAACTAGAACCTTATGATTAGTTGAACCCAAGATCTGTCGAGAGGAGAAAAGCGAATTTTGAAACGACGTGAATAGTGTGAAAAAGATATCCATCACTCTCGCTTAGCTGAGGCCTAAAGGTCTGAGCACCTATCAAATATCAAATGCGATTCAAGGGTCGACTGGCAAACAGGATACACTCGACAGCTGTCGAGGAAACAATTGCGCAAAATGTCGGATTTTATTGTTTTGTTTTTTCCTGCCATTTGTCTCTACGGAGTGTCGAGCTCTAAGAACTCCGCTACGTACAGACAATTACTAGTTTTTTAAATTAAAAATCAGTAAATTACAAATCACAAATCAGCACTATTATCAGAGTAAATCAATCAGAATCACAAGTCATCATAAAAAATTCAAAATTTTCAAGATGATTAATTGATTGATTGATTGATTACAACCTATGAGCTATCCGCACATAGGGATTCGCGGTAAGTGGACCAGAATCCGCGTGTTCCTTTAATTCGTAGTTGATTACAAAGGCTCGTTTCTTGTCACTTGTAGTCACTTGTCACTTGCTCTCTGTCTTGGTCTTCTCGTTCGCACATCCACATCAACAGAAGCGCACGTAACTGTAGCGTTTTCATTTTCCCAAAAACTGCTAATGCTAGCGCAAGAACCGCTCTTAAGGTGTTGAAATCGCGATCAAGACAGCCAGCAACTTTATTCACCTGAGCTGGCGAGCTCAACTATGAACAGACAAAGAGATCAGGGAATTATTAGTTTATTACGAAGGATCAATCAGAATCACAATCCGAGATATCCATCTCCTCATCTTCATCGTCCTCGTCGTCCTTGTCCTCTTCAGAACTCGAATCAGTAGCGACGCAATCGGAAACGTATCCTTCTTCTATGCATCCGCTTCGCTCCGCAAGGCTGTCGAGGGTCATTTCGACATCAATATGCTCGTAATACTTGTACACGCTCAAGCGAGCTTCAGCCTCGCTGTGAACAGGATGCTTCAAACGAACGCTTTCCGCCGTTACGTTGAAGTGGTCTTTGAGTTTCTTGGCGGTCTCGTGCGAAATCTCTGCGTAGATCTCTTTCTTTCTGAGTGGAGAATTCTGTGGAACTTGAGATTCCCAACTTTTGTGCGCTTCTTCGAGAACTTCAAACGGAAGGCGGTTTTCTACTCCCACCCTTAGTTCTTCAAAATGGGGTCTTTTCACGAAATCCACAAAGAGTTCGATGACTTCAGTTTGAACTTTTCCGCATAAAGAAAGTCTTCTTAAATGATTTGACTTCAATTGGCGTTTGAGAAATCGGGTCATTTGGAGAAAATTTAAATCAGGCAAATCCTTGAAAGCATTCCACACGATTCTTGAGAATCGAGTTTCCATCAACTCAAGAATTTCACAAAAATGTTCCGGAGCATGGTGGAGTTTGATGTATCCACATAATTGCGACGCTTCCGCCTTTAATTCTTCAAAATCAGTCCATGAGCCAACGGTGGTCTCTCGTAAACGCCGATCGGCCGTCGCAAATTCGTTTCCAAACTCCGCCCACGATCCGTCGATTAACGAGAGCTTTTTGAGGTCCGTTTTCTCCTCTTCGTCGTCTTCATCTTCACCCTCGAATGATGCGAGTTCGATGACGTCGTGGACGATTTCGGCCGGGAGATTCGCAAAGTCATCGTCCAAGTCGTGTTTCAAGTGCTCGACGGAATCCTGGTGCGTGTAGAGCATCTCGACCGCCTTCTGCAGCAGCCAGGTCAACTCCAACTCGCAATCAGTTGGATCCTTTCGCGGCTTCTTCAGAATCCGTCTGCTCTTAGCGACAATCTCGGAGATTTTGTTGCTGCGGTCCATTTCAGAATGCATCAGACGTGAAAGGAAGGACGTTTATGGACAGAAAAGCGATGCGAATCGTTTGAAAGATTGAAAAGAGCGTTTGAAAAGTTCAGAGACCTACGGTGGCCCCGTGTTGTCTTGCCACTCGTCAGGGAATACCGTAATCACGCGTTGCGATGCGACCTCGGTTGCACCACTGTTGTGCAATTGTTGTGACCTTATAAACCGAGTTTTGAACAGAAAGGTCACTCTGCAGAACGATCACTTTGCTATCCACCATGTCGCCAAATCGCTTTGACCCATCTGAGACCAAGATCGGTGAGAGTTTCGTTCGTCTCCGTCGCGTTCAAGTCTTCTTTCTCGGTTTCAGTCTCTCTGCGTTGCGTTGGAGGAGAAGTCGCGGCCACATCGGCTCTGGCGCCCAAAGTCGGTCCCCTCGGATTGTCCGCCAAGAAGGTCGCCGAAGACATCGCCAACGCTACCCAGGACTGGAAGGGACTTCAGGTCACCTGCCAGCTGACCATCCAGAATCGCGTTGCCACGGTGGACGTCATTCCATCGGCCGCTTCTCTTCTCATCAGGGAACTCAAGGAACCTCCTCGTGATCGCAAAAAGGTCAAAAATGGTACGACGGCGTCCTTTAGAACGTTCTACAGTATTCTGCTTTAGTGAAGCACAACGGCGATCTCACCTTCGATCAAATCCTCCTCGTCGCTCACCAGATGCGCCCTCGCTCGATGGCGCGCTCCTTGCGCGGGACCGTGACGGAAATCCTCGGTGAGATTCGTGCTCTCTGCACAGGACAAGTCTTCATTTGGCCGTTTTCAGGAACCGCCCAGTCAGTCGGGTGCACTGTCGATGGTCAAACTCCCCATGACGTTGTCGACGCCATCAACAGCGGCGAAATCGCGATTTCTGCCGATTAAAGTGTTTATGCTGTTATCATTGTTGTTGTCGGTCATAAAATCGAAAATAATTTGAAAATTAATGTTTATCAGGCTCCTCTCCTAATTTTGCACTCATTTCCGCTCCAATCCGTGGAACTTGAACAAAATAATTCTCTTTTTCACTGCAAGGAATTGTTTTATTGCCGTCCGCATTTGAAACTGCAAAATTCGCACGTTCGGTTTGCTTCCTGGCTGAGACATTGAAAAAACGAGGTGCTCTGTTCTCTATTCCTTGAGCCTCGGGGACTCACTTGGCTTGTTTCAAGCAAAGAACATGCTTATACTGAGGCTCTACGGGTCCACCGGATGAAAACAGCACAGAATTTGCTGGTTTTACGACGAACAATGACCAGGGTTTTGATGATCGAAGGTTCCTAGCCACAAAACATCAAGCTTATGTCGAACACGATATAACACGATAACTTCGTAACCTCGGAATTCCATATTATTCGCCAGAATTCTGGGTTTCGCCCTTGGAGATGACAGACGTCCGTACAAACAACGAACATGCGAAGTTTGCATTTCCGAATGCGGAACGACAACGACAATTCGGAATGGAAAAGATGCTCGGTACGTGACATCGCTACCAAAAGTGCCGAAGCAATGCGATTGGCATCGCTTTTGCTGTCCATAAACGTCTGAACTTTCACGTCTGATGCATTCTGAAATGAAGCGCAGCAACGAAATCTCAGAGATCGTCGCTGATAGCAGACGGATTCTGAAGAAGCCGCGAAAGCAACCAACTAAGCGCGAGTCGGCGTTGACCTCGCTGCTGCAGAAGGCGGTCCGAGATGCTCTACTCGCACCCGTATTACGTCGACCACCTGAAACACGGCTTGGACGATGACTTTGCGAATCTGCCGACCGAAATCGTCCACGACGTCATCGAACTCGCATCATTCGAGGATGAAGAGGTGGAGGTGGTAACGGACCTCAAAAAGCTCGCGCTCTTCAACGGCTCGTGGGCGGAGTTTGGAAACGAATTTGCGTCGGCCGATCGGAGTCTACGCGACACCACCGTTCGCTCAAGGACTGATTTTGACAAGTTGAAGGCAAAAGCGTCGCAACTCTGTGGATACATCAACCTTTGGGATGTTCCGAACCAATTTTACGAAACTCTCGAGTTGATGGGAACTCGATTTTCAAGCATCAAGTGGACTGCTAATGCGAACCTGACTGAATTGGCTTCGCTCCAAGCGGTTCGCTTTCTCAAACGTCAGTTGAATTCAAATTATTTTAGAAGACTTACTATATGGGGAAAAGTTGAAACTGGAGTGAGTGATCTCTTTGTAGATTTCGTGAAAAGACCCCATTTTGAAGAACTACAGTTGGGATGCGAAAATCTCCTTCCGTTTGAAGTTCTTGAAGAAGCGCACAAAAGTTGGGAATCTCAAGTTCCACAGAATTCTCCACTCAGAAAGAAAGAGATCTACGCAGAGATTTCGCATGAAACCGCCAAGAAACTCAAAGACCACTTCAACGTAACTGGGGAAAGCGTTTGTTTGAAGCATCCTGTTCACAGCACGGATGAAGCGTACTTGGAAGTGTGCAAGAGTTGTGCCAATCAGGATCATTTTGATGTCGAAATGACCCTCGGCAGCCTTGCGGAGCGAAGCGGATGCATAGAAGAAGGATACGTTTCCGACAGCGTTGATTCTGATTTTAGTTCTGACGACGATAAAGATGAGGACGATGATGACTCGAAGAGGGACCTGGATTCTGATTAAATGTTCAATGTAATAGGGCAAAACCATAGAAAACAAATAAACTTATTTAAACTACTTCAAGTGTTCAACTTATCAATTGATGAGGAACACTTGATAAACGAAGGACCTAGACGGAACTCTCGCTCTACAGAAATTGTTTGTCTCCAAAAATCTCAAAACATCAATATGGACAACAGGTTGCGATTATTTCGGTTTCAAACGTGTTTTCGTTTTTTGATAGTATTGCAACTTTACTTAAAAATGTACTTTTAACAAGCAACAGTGAAAACTTCAAGAGATTCAAGAGATAATTGAATAATAAACGCTGAAGCGCGCGCAATCCGCGCCTTTATTTAACTCTGATTTAAAAATTTTGAATGCTCAACTGCAGCGCGCGCATACTGCGCAAATCACGACGGTTTTCATATTCGCATTGGACTTATCAGCGCACTTTCGGAGACTGACATAATTTCCATTTCATGCCACTTTGATCCGTTACTTAACTTTTCTTCCTGCCAACAAAAAACAACCGCTTCATCGCAGAATGAGACACCTGACATATATCCTCATTGCAACGTTTGAAAGACGTGCGTGCCGTGGCTCATTGGCAGTGCGTTTGTTTGTTGTTCGCGGTGTCTGAGTTCGATGCCCGGTGGCGTCGTCTCTTTTGTGTTGTTTCTGAACGACCGGTCATTTCAATGTCTCGAATGACGCCGGCGGTGCGGACGGAAAAAAACACACACAAAAACATACCGTTGGTTTGCGCTTTATTATAGAGGGGGATTCTGAACATTAATTTAATTCAAAAATAAGTTTAATTGAATCGGAGTGACAAAAGTTCAACATTCAAGCCAGTTGGTGTTCAAGCCGAGGTCGTCCTTCCAATTTGACATTTAACGGTCGGGAGTCGGTTCGATGATTCTTGTTAAGCAGAAACGCTTCGCTGCTAGACTGTCGAGGTTCAGTCTGACATGAAAATAATCGTAACTGTAATTGCCAACGCCAATTTCTTTATTCAAAACACAATCTTTCACACAAAAGCATTCAACGTGTTCTTTGTTCCTATGAAACAGTGAATTGCTGTATCTCCCAACGGGAAGAGAGCTTTATACTGAAAAGCAATGCGATTGGCATCGCTTTTCTTTCCATAAACGTCGTGACTTTCACGTCTGATGCATTCTGAAATGAAGCGCAGCAACGAAATCTCAGAGATCGTCGCCGAGAGCAGACGGATTCTGAAGAAGGGTCGCAAGCCACGAAAGGATTCCCCAACTAAGCGCGAGTTGGCGTTGACCTCGCTGCTGCAGAAGGCGGTCGCGATGCTCTACACGCACCAGGATTGCGTCGACCACCTGAAGCTCGGCTTGGACGATGACTTTGTGAATCTGCCGACCGAAGTGGTCCACGATGTCATCGAACTCGCGTCATTCGAGGATGAAGAGGTGGTCACGGACCTCAAAAAGCTCTCGTTAATCAACGGCTCGTGGGCGGAGTTTGGAAACGATTTTGCGTCGGCCGATGGGCGTTTACGAGACACCATCGTTGACTCAAAGACTGATTTAAACGAGTTAAAGATGACATCTTTGCAATTATGCGGACACATCGAACTCATCCGTGTTCCAAACCATTTTTACGAAAGTCTTGGTTTGATGGGAACTCGATTTTCAAGCATCGAGTGGAAGGCAGATGAAAATCTGTCTGAAGTGTCTGTGCTCCAAATGACCCGCTTTCTCAAACGCCAGTTGAAGTCACAGTATTTGAGAAAGCTTTTCATAGAAGCAGAAGTTGAAACTGAAGTGAGCGAACTCTTTGTGGATTTCGTGAAAAGACCCCATTTTGAAGTCCTTTGGCTGGGAAGCGAAAATCCATTTGAAAGTCGAATTTCATTTGAAGTTTTTGAAGCAGCGCACAACAGTTGGGAATCTGAAGTCCCCCAGAATTCTCCACTCAGCAACAAATGGATCTGCGGATCCATTTCGCACGAGACCGCCAAGAAACTCAAAAAGCATTTTAACGCAACTGGGGAATTCGTTTGTTTGAAGCATCCTGTTCACAGCGAGGCTGGAGCGTACTTGAGAGTGCGTGAGATTGATGACACTGAGAACTATTTTGATGTCAGCATGACCCTCGACAGCCTTGCAGAGCGGAGCGGATGCGTAGAAAGAGGTTACGTTTCCGATTGCGTTGATTCTAATTCGAGTTCTGACGACGACGATGAGGACGATGATGACTCGAAGTTGGACTCGGAGTGTGATTCTGATTAAATGTAACTCCCTTCGTAATCCCCCTCTATAAATAAGCGCAAACTGACGGGTATGTTTGTGTGTGTGTGTGTGTGTTTTTCTGTCCGCACCGGAGTCATTCGAGACGTTGAAACGACCGGTCGTT
This sequence comes from Steinernema feltiae, assembly GCA_007213375.1. Classification (NCBI taxonomy): domain Eukaryota; kingdom Metazoa; phylum Nematoda; class Chromadorea; order Rhabditida; family Steinernematidae; genus Steinernema; species Steinernema feltiae. The sequence continues at coordinate 10,688 of MQUG01001747.1, read as the reverse complement.
CAGAGAACAGAACACAAAAGAGACAACGCCACCGGGCGTCGAACTCAGACACCGCGCACAACAGACAAACCCGCTACCAATGAGCCACCGCGCGCACGTCTTTCAAACGTTGCATTGAGGATAGATGTCAGGTGTCTCATTTTGCGACGAAGTGGTTGTTTGTTGGCAAGAAGCAAAGTTGAGTAGCGGATCAAAGTGGAATGAAATGGAAATTTAATCAGTTTTCGAAAGTGCGCTAAAAATGTGAAAACTAATGAAAACTAGCGTAATGAACTTACATTTTACGCGCGCTCTATTCAGTGTTCAAAATTCAGGAAAGTTTACAATCACAATTAACTAAAGGCGCGGATCGCGCGCGCTTCAGCGTTTATAGGATTAATAGGACAAAACACATAAGAAACAAATGTAATGCCTTGAAACGTGATTAAATGATTAAATTGCGTTTACGTTACACAATTGATTTCATTAACGAAAGTAAACAAAGTGGAGTAGAATCTAGGTGCTCAAAGGTGCTCGTTACTTGTTCGATGCTTGTTACTATAAATAAGATTTAAAACAGGCGGTGGTGCGGGCGTCTCTTGTAAACGGGCGGCGCTGCGCTGCGCGAACAACATGCGAACATTAGTAATTCTTAATTCTTAAAACAAAGTAATTCTTCTGCGTCATATTATGACGCCAGAGCAACAGTGAAAACTTCAAGAGAGTTTGAGTAATAATTTAATTCAAAAATAAGTTTAATAGAATCGATGTGACAAAAGTTCAACATTCAAGCCATTTAGTGTTCAAGCCGAGGTCGTCCTTCCAATTTGACATTTAACGGTCGGGAGTCGGTTCGATGATTCTTGTTAAGCAGAAACTGCGTGCATGGCCACACTTCCTAAACAAAAGAGATCGTTAACGTTAATGTTTTGTTTTCCGAAAAACACTCCAAAAATAGTAAAATTTGTTGTTCACAGTTAAGGCATTAATAGAGTATATGCTTTTTGACCGGACACCGATCAAAAAATTACATTTTCCGAGTTTTTGCTGACTGTTTAAAACAATATGAAACTGTTTTTGTTACAAAAATTAAAGCTTCAAAATAGAGAGAAATCAAACAAAAACATTGATGTTGTTGTGTTCTTTCCCGGGGTGCACTTTCTAAATTTTTTATATAACCTTCATAAATAGCATGCAAAAATCACAAAAATTGCCTATATAATTCAATTCATTTAGCAACCTCCAACACCTACCCTGCTGATGTAGATAATCATCAAAATCCACAACGCCAGCAGCGCCCAACCAATGTGGCAAATTCCCATGTCTCGCCGCCTCTGTTCGCACATCTCAGGGTCACTCTCCGAGCAGGCCATTTCCTGAAAGATGGCAAATGCGTGTAGCATAATGATGCACGCATCGCGCCAGACGAATAAACGAAGCCTCAAAAATCAGCGACGTTCAAGAACAAAGGCGGTGCTGAACAACCAAAACGCACTTTTGAATTCGCAATAATCACACACGCAACGTAGAACAAAAAGGACATTGATTTATGGGTTGGAGTGGTGGTGTAAACAAGATGCGGAACGAGCGCCAGATAAGCTGGAAATTGACATTTCGATGTTTGATGATGAATGAAAATGCAGATTTAAAATCGAGATCGTAACGCGTCAGATTTACGCACAAAACGCGCATTTTTAGAGAAACGCGCACTGACGATGCGCACTAACAGACAAATTACAAAACACTTGTCTCCTATGTACAAGAAATTAAAAAAAAAATCAAATTAAAGTTTTAGTTTTGACAAACCGTCGATATTTGAAATGGATCGACCAAAAATTAAATCAATTTTTTGTGAAAATCATTTGTAAAATCATTTGTTTGCGTTCGCGTGTGTTCTGTTCTTCAGATGAAAAAAATGAAACGAAGCATGTCCTCACAAAATCTATTTTACCAAAAAAATCATGGTTTATCGCTAAAAACCATCAAATAATCATTAACATAATTTCCAAGTCTTCACAAACAGTTGGAAACTTTAATTGTTTTAAAATTTGACTTTAAATCAAAGAAGACGCGTTTGGCAGCATGAGAACAATTATGGATTACATCATGTTTACAAAAAATTCCTGATTTTGAAAAAGTTGAAAAATGCCCCTACTTTCTTTTATTAACGGTTTTCGTTAAACTGTCGATAAACCAAAAATTGACCTTTCTATGTTTAGTGATGAATGAAAATGCAGATTTAAAATGAAATTGGCAATCCATCAAATTTATAATCAAAAACCGGCACGCATTTTCAGGAAAATGGCAAAACATTTGTCTAATATCTATCCAGAATCATCAAACAAAGTAGCGATCAAAAATAAATTTATTTTTTGTGAACGGTTTTTTGTGTGTTCTATTCTTCAAATTTAAACACTGAAACAAAGCATGCCCTGACCACGTTTCTTTTGCAAAAAAATGATCGTCAATCGCTAAAATCATCTAATAATCATTAACATAATTTCAAATTATGCTTGGAAACTTTAGTTGTTTTAAATTTGACATTTTTACAAAAAGATGAAAAGAATTTTGTGAACAAAAGAAAAGATTTTCCTATTTTTTTGGTATTTGATAAACTTTCCTGTTTAATTGTGCACTTTGATACTATGCAACAATTATACCATCAAATTTGAACTTTTTTGAAATTTAAACAATAAAATGTTGTTTACGGAGTTTGGAATTACTTCAGCGAATAGTCCGATTTACGCGTCAGATTTACGCACAAAACGCGCATTTTTAGAGAAACGCGCACTGACGATGCGCACTAACAGACAAATTACAAAACACTTGTCTCCTATGTACAAGAAATTAAAAAAAAATCAAATTAAAGTTTTTGACGTCGATATTTGAAATGGATCGACCAAAAATTAATTAAATTCTATTCTTTAATTAAATTCTATTCTTTAATGCGTGTGTTCTATTCTTCAGATGAAAAAAATGAAACGAAGCATGTCCTCACAAAATCTATTTTACCAAAAAAATCATGGTTTATCGCTAAAAACCATCAAATAATCATTAACATAATTTCCAAGTCTTCACAAACAGTTGGAAACTTTAATTGTTTTAAAATTTGACTTTAAATCAAAGAAGACGCGTTTGGCAGCATGAGAACAATTAGTTCCTGGTAAAATATCCAGGGTTTGATGGTTAAGATTCATTTTTACAAAAAGTCCTGATTTCAATAAATTTGAATTTTGGTTTTGATTAAACAGTCGATCTCGTCCAGAGATGTTCGGTCCCGGTTCGGTTCGGTTTTTACCGGTTCCGGTTCCAGGTACCCGAAACTTTCGGTTCGGTTCCGATTTATATTGACAGTTTTTATTCTAATCACGAGGTACATTTGTTCGCAATTACCAAATGTAACGCGTGTTCTCCTTTATTAACTGATTAAACTTTCCGGTTCCGGTTCGGTTCGAGTTCTCGGTTCCGGGTACCCGAAGAATTTCAGACCCGAACATCTCTGATCTCGTCTATGGTTTCGATAAACTGAAAATTAATTTTTCGCGCATTCCGACAAATGAAACAAAACATACACTGACTTTTTGACTTTTTGAAAAAATCACTTTTTTCAGTTTACCTTTACTTTGAAAATTTGAATTTTTTCACAGTATGCACTTTAATTGTGTTAAAATTCGGTTACAAATCAAAGAGTAGTAATATGAAAACAATTAATGGATTACAATCATCTTCTCATAAAAGCAAATGCTCTTGATTTAAATAAAAATTGAATGTCTTTGCCGATTAAAATCGGCTAAGGACTCGATAGACCAAAAAATAAACTTTTTGATGATTGATGACAAAAGAAACAGTAGATTAAAATTAAAAATTTTATTCAAAAGATGGACGCTTTCCAGTGTTCAGACGTTGAAGACCATTTTCCGACAAAAAAGTTCTATAAAATGTTAATAAACAAATCACAAATCAAACAATCTTGTCAAATGATTTGAGTTTTGTGCAGCATTTTGTTCTCAATCGAAGTCGAAGACTGACGAACAGAAAAACAAGTAAGATGGAAAGAATTTTGTGAAAAAATAAAAAATTTCCTAATTTTTTAGTATTTGATAAACTTTCCTGTTTAATTGTGCACTTTGATACTGTGCAACAATTATATCATCAAACTTGAACTTTTTTGAAATTTAAACAATAAAAATTGTTAACGTAGTTTTGAGTTACTTCAGCTAATAGTCCCAGGCAAGTTGTACAGAAAAAAGAGCCAGGAGATTCTAAAATGCTATTCAACGTTGTTCAAGATCGAGTGCGGACCACTCAACCGCCATTGTTGTATAAGAACGGCTTGAGAGCACTTGGAAAAGGAAGAAATGGGAGAGTTCGCAGCAGCAGACTATGCGAAAACACGGCATAAAATGTTTTTGATAAGATTCAGACAAAGACGCGTCGAGACCACTCGTTCACACAGTATGGAAGAAGGAAGCTCGTTTCATAAAAACAGAAATAAATACTTCCGATACGTGAAAACTTTGTTTACTTTCAGCTGAATGAACGCAGAACCATTAAAAAAGAAAGAACACTTCTCGTTTTGATAATTTATAAAACCACACGGGAACTTTTTTAAATTAAAAACTATATTCTTGAGGTTGTTTGGCGCTGAATGGAAGGGTTCATTTTGAAAATTAAATTTTAAATTTTAGGAGCAGACTGCGCTCTCCAGCGTTACTAAAAGCACTTAAACAATTAGAAATTCCGCAAAGTTACGGCGTATAATTTGAATATGGAAACAAAATTCCTTTGCGTTCGAGAAGCAAAAATTCTGCTTTAAACTAAGCTGACCACTTAAAATTGTTCCAAAAGTTGCATTCAGAGTTTTTTTGTTTCGATTTCTTCGCCAAATCAACCGTGCCTTACCCAAAATTCTTTTTAAACACAACTTCAAGCCGTTTTCTTTTTCCGTTTTAAGCAAAATAACTCAATCAAATCAATTAAAAACTTAACTTCCAAAAAACCTTCCAACAACTCTAAATATTCTAATATTCTAACGATTATTGGTTTTTCGTGTTTTGATTTCTTGGTCAACCGTGCCGTACCCGAAAATCCTTCTAAACAGAAATTCAGGTCGTTTTGTTTTAGCGTTTATAGCAAAATAACTCAAATCAATGAAAAAAGTTAAGTTGGCTATAAAAAATTAAAAGTTTGATATAAACTCACCGTTTCAATTCAATAGTCCAAAACAAGCTCAGCGCAATACTTTGTTGAACGACAGCAACGTCCGCAACGTAAACAAAGACGCTGATCTACGAGTTGAAACGCTGAAACGTTGAAAGTTGAAACAAAATGGGGAACCAGAAAACATGCTGATGGAGAGGTTTGTGGTGTTTGAAAGGAGGAATGGCAGATTTAAATTTTAGATAGGAAATCCAGCAGTCTAGGAAAGAAGCCGTGTAGCTCACAAAAATAGCTAAAAAAAAGTGAATTAGTTGAACTGAAATTAATCGATTCTCTACGTAGCAAAAAATCCAAAACTGAAACTAAAATTATAAATTGATCTATAGATTACATATTATATAGATTATAAATTTGTAGTTTTACAAAAAGACTTTTGAGCTCAGGTGCAGGTTTGACTCTAAATGAAGCTTTCTGGCAGATTGTTAAACTTCTTCAGCGTATCGGTTGATGAGGAACGCTCGCTCAAAGAAGACAAAAAATGTTGTAATTGTTTGTTCAGATTGAGAATATTGTAAATATTTTTTGCAATTGTCTATTCAAGCTGTCGTTAAGCAATTTCCACTTTTTGCTACAGTACACGAAGATCGTCAAAGTACAGAGAAATCTTGAACTCAAAACAGCAATATGGACAACAGGTTGCAATTAAATTATACGATTGATTTAATTGGAAAGACTATTCAGTTGAAGTGAAGCTCAACTCAATTTAACTCAAAATTGAGCTCAGGTGAAGCGCGTAGCAGGCTTGACTCTTGAATTAACTTGAAACATTCAAACTAAGTTTTCAAGTTAAGAAAAAGGGCACGAAAGGATCAAAAATTAAATAAAAACATAGTTTTTCGGTTAATTGTGTCTTAAAACAGTCAATTTCTTTTCATTTTCTCAACAACAAAAAACCAAAAATGAGGAAACGGTGCAAAACATGCTGATTGATGGGCTTGTGGTATTTTAAAGTAGGAATGGTAGATTTTAATTATAGATAAGAAATCCAACATTCTTGCAAAAAAAAAAAAAATTGTTGTCAAATCTGTGGAATTGCTTGAATTGTTGAAACGGTAGCTGCGCTGTGCTGAAGACTCAAAAAACAAGTGCAAACCAATTTTTAAATGTATTATTTCTTAAAATAATAAAATATGCGATGAGTTTCTCAAAAAAACCTACAATGTTGCCCATTTTGATGTAGTATATTCAGACACATCCCTCGACCTTCAGACATTTCAGACATTGATAGAACATTTGAACAAACAAAGCGTATTCCTTTGCGCAACGCGAATAAAACTGCCGCTCAGGGGGATGATTTAATCCTTGGAACATGTACAACATTGAAAAAGCAGATTTACATTATAAATAAGAGTTCACGCATGCAAAAAAAAAAATGCTGAAGAAATGAAAGAAACCAAATAATTAAAAATTAACTGGAAACCAGCACAACTAAAATGTATTGAAAGGCTAAGATTTTTTACAAATTTTTTAGTTTAAATAAGGAAATAAACAAGGTCAAAAATTGTCAAACGTCAAAGGAAGTCAAAAATTAATTCACTACCAAAATTAAAACATTAAACAAACAATAAAAAAGGAAATTCAAACTGAAACTAAAGCTATAAATTGATTATTCTCGAATGCAATAACGGATTTTAAGAAGACTGATTGTTTTCAAAAATTTACTTGGAGTTGAATGAACGGAAAAAATACAGTTTTCGATAGCAAATTAACATGACGGATACTTTCTGTAATTTGAAATTTTGCAAAAGTGGAAAACACTTGATGATCACGCTCAAAAATTATGATTCGAACATTGAAAATCAAAATCAAAATTCAATTTGAAATGAAATACCGAGAGTTGCTTGAAAAAGTCAAATTTAATTTTTAATTAATATAAGTTAGCCTATTTGAATTATGTAAGGTGTAGATGGACTAAAAGCCCAAAAACAGCACTAAATGAAGATTTTCAATCAAAAGTGTCCTGAGGTGATCGTGTCAAAAAAAAAACATCAACGTTCTCCACTTTGATGTAACGTATCCTCAGACTTACACATCAGAGACACCAGAGATAAGAGAACAAACATTTAAAGCAAACAAAACGTACTCATAAGCGCAACTTGAACAAAAACTGCCGCTCAGTGAGATGATTTATGACATGCGAAAGAGCAGGAAGAACGAGAACAAAACAAGTGAAGAGCAGATTTCCATTTTAGATAGGAGTTCTGCTTTTCAAAAAAAAAAAATTCAATGTAAGTTACGAAATAACAGAAAATTTCTTCATTGAAGTGCATGACGGCCAGCAAAAACAGACCATTAAAGAGCTCCGCTTCCCACAGTTAAACTCTAATTTGTAGATTATTGGATGAATTAAACAAGCCAAACAAATAAAAAACAAAATCAAACGTTGTTAAAATTAATTATCAAGTTCAAAACTTTCTTTTTCCATAACCGGTTACTTCAGAAACGGAAAATATCAATTTAAATGGACCTTTAAATTGCATTACTGTAACCGTTGTAATAATTGTGAAAAAAAAACCAATTAAAGAAAATGAAATCGAGCCAAAATTGGGACGATCACACCAGCCAACACAAACTAACACAACATGGAAGTGGAACTCATTCGTTTTGAATAACAGAGGAAAGTGCTTCCGGGGCCATTCCATATGGCGCGCGCGTATGGCTGTCATGCCTATCTGAGCACGAATGAACAAAACAACTTTGTTGAATGAAAGCGATGAGATTTACCAGCGAGCGAACATGTCTAGACTGTGCCTCAAAATGAGTTTAAGCTTTAAGTGTATTGAGGTGGGGTCTGCGCATAACTCATCAACACAGCATAGACGTAAAAGGCACTTGTTTCCAGCAGCAAACTGACTAATCGGTCTTGTATTCACAAACAAAAGAAACATGTTTGAGGAACATACTTGCTGTTTCGCTGCCGTTATGATCAAATCATGACAAACATGACAATCTTTATTTTACAACAACTAGTACAACACAGTGTTGGACAAACATCCCAAAAATCCAGTTTGCTTTTTTGAATCTTGCATGAAAAACCTTTTATTTAAAGAAAATCTCACAAAATTTCACAGCACCAACGCTGGTTCTAAAAACCAAATTTTTGAAATTAATACACTCTTAAACTAGTCAAGCGCAAATTGTTGTGGGAAGACGTCTATTATTCGGTGCGTATTGCCTCCTCAGCTCCTCAGACACAAGTACTCAACTTTTAAAATCTCAATTTTTGAATAGTTCATAATCATAAAGTTTAGTCAAATGAGTTTAAACAAAAAGAGACACGCGCATAGATTAAAAGGCCACATACAACTTGATTTTTCATCAACAAACCGTCTTCAAATGGCCTTTTGTACCACAAAACGGTCAGTATTTGTGGCTTTGTAATCATAGAATCACTTCGGCATAAACAACACTATTGTTTAATTATAACCTTTACAACCCATTGAACCCAAAATTTGATTGATTTTGTGCAGAGGAGAAAAGCAAGGAGCGAGGAGAAAACAAAAAAATTCACCAAAAGCAAAAAGCGATTTTCGAAACGACGTGAATGTGTGAAAAAGATATCCACCACTCTCGTCGAGCTGAGGCTTAAAGGTCTGAGCACCTATATCAAATATCAAATGCGCTTCAAGGGTCGACTGGCAAACAGGAGACACTCGGCAGCTGTCGAGGAAACAATTGCGCAAAATGGCGGATGAGAAAATGGTTTTTTGTTTTGCTTTTGACGTCAGATAACAAGCAACACGCTTCCTAGAAGCCTTGAAGAAGAAACAGCAAGGAAACCGTAGTTCCTAAGCGTCTCCAGCAAATCTCAACCGGATTCAGAAGCTTCTGATATCGTCGAGCAACTCCAGTCAAGTCGTGACCTCTTCTGATCCTCCATTTGTCTCTACGGAGTGTCGAGCTCTAAGAACTCAGCTACGTACAGACACATACTAGTTTTTTTAAATTAAAAATCAGGAAATCATAAATCACAATATTATCAGAGGGAGTAAATCAATCAGAATCACAAGTCATCATAAAAAATTCAAAATTCAAAATTTTCAAGGTGATTGATTGATTACAACCTATGAGCTATCCGCACATACGGACTCGCGGTAAATACACGTGTTCATTAATTTCGTAGTTGGTCACAAAGGCTCGTTTCTTGTCACTTGTAGTGCGGTAAGTTTTGTTGCTCTCTCTCTCTCCAGCGTCTTGGTCTTCTCGTTCGCACATCGCACTTCACATCAACAGAAGCGCACGTAACCGTAGCGTATATAGCGACAACTTTACTCATTTGAGATTGCTAGCTCAACTATGAACAGACAAATTAATAGTTTATTACGAAGGGTCAATCAGAATCACAATCCGTGATATCCATGTCCTCATCGTCATCGTCGTCAGAACTTGAATCCGAATCAACGTACTCGGAGACGTATCCTGTTTCTACGCTTCCGCTTTGCTCCGCAAGGCTGCCGAGGGTCAGTTTGACATCGAAATAGTCCCCCATCGCGCACACTTGTAGGTACGCTTCAGCCTCGCCTTGAACCGGATGCTTCAAACGAACGCTCTTCTTAGTTACGTTAAAGTGCTCATTGAGTTTCTTGGCGCTCTCGTGCGAAATGGATCCGCAGATCCATTTGTTTTTGAGTGGAGAATTCTGGGGAACTTGAGATTCCCAACTTTTGTGCGCTTCTTCAAAAACTTCAAATAGAAGTCGATTTACGTCTCCCACCTCTAGTTCTTCAAAATGGGGTCTTTTAACGAAATCTACAAAAAGTTCGCTCACTTCAGTTTGAACTTTTGTATTAATAGTAAGTCTTCTCAAATGATTTGAGTTCAACTGGCGTTTGAGAAAGCGCGTCGCTTGGAGCGAAGACAACTCAGACAAGTCCTTGACAGCCGTCCACTTGATGCTTGAAAATCGAGTTCCCATCAACTCCAGAATTTCGTAAAAATGGTTCGGAGCACGGATGAGTTTGATGTCGTCGCATAATTGCGATGCTTCCGCCTTTAATTCGTCAAAATCAGTCCATGAGGCAACAATGGTCTTTCTTAAACGCCGCTCGGCCGTTGCAAATTCGTTTCCAAACTCCGCCCACGATCCGCCGATGAGCGCGAGCTTTTTGAGGTCCGGTACCACCTCTTCATTCTCGAATGATGCGAGTTCGATGACGTCGTGGACGATTTCAGTCGGCAGATTCACAAAGTCATCGTCCAAGCCGAGCTTCCAGTGGTCGACGCAATCCTGGTGCGTGTAGAGCATCTCGACCGCCTTCCGCAGCAGCGAGGTCAACGCCAACTCGCGCTCAGTTGCAGAATCCTCTCGCGGCTTGCGGCGCTTCTTCAGAATCCGTCTGCTCTCAGCGACGATCTCTGAGATTTCGTAGCTGCGGTTCATTTCAGAATGCATCAGACGTGAAAGTCAGGACGTTTATGGACAGAAAAAAGCGATGCGAATCGCATCGCTTTGACACTTTTGGTAACAGTTTAACAGGCTCCTAGAACGG
>MQUG01001746.1:0-15095 GCA_007213375.1 Steinernema feltiae | reverse complement strand
TTTTGATTGGCAATTTAAATTAAAATTAAACTTAAAAAATGTAAAAAAACGCCCACGTTACACGGACGTCAACAAAAATGTCAAAACCACCATCAAAAAAAGAATTGCGCGTAAGAGCTAAATATCTGTTCACCTTAACCTAAAATCTTAAAACAGAAAAAAATGAACAAAGCAAATATTTCTCATTTATTAACAGCTCTTCTAATGAGGATGCGATGCAATTCAAACAACAAAAATATTTTAATTGAACTCATTTGTTTTTTAAATATTAGTGTTGCACTTATGACGCACCTCACAAAATGTCATAAAATATTAAAATACAATGGGGGAAATAAAAATACAAAGTAAAATACAAAGATAAATGGGGAGGAGCGTAAGAGCGACAAAAATTTATTTTATGCTCTTTCGTCTTTTTTCTCTTTTTTCTTTTTTCATGTAAATACTCGGCACTATTTTCATCGGAACTCTAATTCCGTACTGTTACATAAATGATCACCGTAGGTTGTTTTTTGATATATCAAAAATACCAAATATAAAAAATATCAAAATTTTGGACATATTAAAAATACCACCACATGTTCCAATATAAGCTGATGTGCGAAACAATTTCAAATTTCAAAATATATTTTTTTGCCACAAAATACGCCTAAAATACTTGGCAATCCCATTTGACAAACAGAGAGACCACAGGTAATTTGATTAAAAAAATTTCTTGTAACTTTCAAATGAACTGCTGCAATTCTGATTACGGCTCTTTTTCTCAAAAAATCGTTTTTAGCCTTTTAGCCTTTCTTCCTTTTTTGGAGAACAACATTCCTCTCAAGTTGAAAGTGAAAAGTTGAAAACAGGACGATTTGTAGAGAATTTGGCAATAAATAAAACGTGAAGAAAATGAAATAAATTTAAATGTTGATTTCCTATGGAATATTATTAATAACGACAACTGCTGCGTTATTTCATTTGATTTGATTTAATTGCTCTTTGATTTACAAAAATTTACCTACTTACCTAAATTTACCTAAATTTACCTACCTTCATTTGTGAATTTTGAATGTTCTCAAAAATTTTATTGAAGTGTCCTCTAAAATTCATCAAGCGGTAGTTTCTGGCCTAGCAAGTCTTGATTTTCGAGCAACTAAAGTTTAGAGATAATTAAAAAAGAGTGATGGGCGGTAGTTCTGCAAAAATCAGGCGATCCATCCTGGGCGAATGATCCTCCAATCCGAGTGCAAAAAATGTTTAATCAATTAACCATCACTGGTTTTAGTAATCCACATCTAATCCAGTTTGTTGCTCAGCACTTATTGTTTGCTGTGCACCAAACATTTCAGATAGTTAAAGCTGAAAGAGTGAAAAGAGACCCGTAAAATAAATGTCAAAAATGTTCCTGATCTTAATGTTCGATCGCAACCACTGATGTCGTTCTGTTTGGACGGAAATATTGGACCTTCTGCATCCGGAAATTAAAAAACGTCAAAAATTGCTTCTTTTCAAACATTTTTTGCGTTTTTTTACAATGGTTTAAAAAAACATTTGATTGATTTGAAGTTTTCTGTTCTGTTGAATGAAACGAAATAAAAGATTAGCGAACAGCAAAAATTTTAAGTTTTAATTAATTCTAAAAAATTCGAAAATTCGAAACTTTTCTAAAATTCTGAGATAATTGTGAATTATTCGATTAAGTATGAAGACAAATTCAGCGACCACATGTTCAATTATGCGATTAAGCGGCAATTAATCGCGCATTTATTATTTACAATTGTCAGCCTCGCCAACAAAAAATCTTGGCACAAGTGTACTTTAGCCGACCACGCAGTATTTTAACCGACCAGAAAATACTTTAACCGACCTCACGACTTTAGCCGACCATTTTTAATACTTTAACCGACCTTAGGATTTTAGCCGACCACATTCAATAGTTTAGGCGACCTCAGGATTTCAACCGACCGAGAAGTCTACACTGAGAAAATCAAAAATTATATACATCAGAGGAGTAAGTACTATGAAAAATTTATTTAATTGTTTTTTTAATGTTCACGCGTTCTCTCTATTAAAAACGTGTTAAAACAATATAGTGTTCAGTTAGAATCACTGGCTTAAAATCATCAATACCCAGTTCAAAAATCGGATTTTCTTTATGACAAGCGCGGGAAGCAAACAAACTTAGATGATCGCAACGTAAAAGTTAGCCAGAAATATTGCCACGCTTTTGTGACCAATATTGATCATTGATGCTTTGTCTACAAAGTGGAAAACCGCAAAATCACACGTTAATTTCAAATATCACCTAGCAAGAAAAGGAAATTGGAGTAAAATTTATTGGAGCCGTAACGTCAGAAACAAAACTAAATTCGGTCTTACAGTTGTCGTGTTGACTTGTTTTTTGCAACAAAGAGAATACAACAAGGAGAATACAAAATTGCGTGAGGGGATCAATTGTCCAGTTGGCTTGAGTCCGATTGGCGTTGGCGCTGACGTTGAAATGTCCGAATAATTATTTGTTAAAAATTGTTTTAATTGTTTGTTAAAATAAAAATAAAATATCATTTGGTCGGTTAAAGTTTTTGCACAAAACATTGGTCGGTTAAACTATTAAGTGATTTGAGCTGGTCGTCTAAAGTATTTCCTGGTCGGTTAAAATATTTTATGGTCGCCTAAAGTATTTTGTGGTCGGCTAAACTTCCATGGTCGGCTAAAATACCGCATGGTCGGCTATAGTACACTTGTGCCAAAATCTTCTCTGTATTCTCTGTATACTAAATTAAGAATGTTCGAAAAACATCCATCTGCAATTTGGAAAAAAGTTTCTGCGAAAGAATCATTTTGTCTTTTGGTAAACAAGAAAAAGTGAAAGATAATAAAAGATAATTGTTGCCAAAGTAAAAATTTCTTCCTAAAAAAACTTATTTCCTAAAGCAAATTTATTATTGTGTGGTTGTTAAGTAGAGAAGAACCGCCATGATCAAGGATGCTGGACTCAAAGTGACCACATAACAGTGGTGGAGGGAAAAAGTCACAAAAATTTTAAAGAAAAAAATCGCATTTTTCTCTGATTTTAAAAACACGCACAGCAACTATAAAATCAAAATTGATTGCTGAAAATTTATCCAATTTGTTTGTTCATGATAGGTCAAAAATTGTTTTTATCCCATTTAAATAATTACATTCAATTGAATTTAAATAATTTCAAATCCATATTGGTTCATAATATATTTTTATAATTTTTTTTGCTTTGAATAACATTAATTACCAAACGGTTTTTGAGGTTAAATTGTTGTTTAAAAAAAGATTTGAAACAACGGTTTGATGGTTCTGGTGTATTGGGAGGACAGGAGGGTTTATCATAAGATGTTAAAAGTTACAGAAAGGGCGTTCAAATTATTATGGATCACTCAGCTCAAAAAACTGCTGCATTTATTGAGCTTTGCCGTCGAATGTCCTGTAAAACAAAATTTAAAACAAAATATATAAAAAGAACCATGTTGAGTTTTAGTTTCAATTATTTGATTCAAAGCAAACGTCTTGAACGAGCTTGAGCTCAGCTGTGGTGTTTCAGAAAGAAAAGATGTGAATTTAAAAATACTGATTCGGATTTAAACGTGAGATTCGGAAATTCCCCAAAAACATCTAATAAACCTCGAATTCAAAGTTCAAGTCGAGCATTAGTGAATTTAAATAATTTTAAATTTAATCAAAGTTGATTGACCCAGTTCTTTCGCTGATTGCCGAGAGCTGCCAGATCCAATAAAGCCCAAATGCAATTTAATCTTTAAATATGAATTTATTGTCGCACAGAACTCCATCAAATAAATCGCGAGCAATTATAAGTTATTAGTCTAGAATGCGCTGGTTCTTTAAGTTACTAATCCAGAACTAATCCAAAATCTCCATAAAAAATTTCACAAAGATGAATATACTTCCAACCTGCAAAAATTTTATTTTTAGTTCTTCATATACGTAGTGGAATCAGTAAAAAATCCGTCACACAAATGGATTTTCTTTAACGCGCTCATATTAAGCGAAACTGTGAATGGATACATGGACCCAATGGCTATAAAATCTGCAAATCTGAATTGGCCTTTTTTTTCTCCAGCAATACACAAAAAATATTGCTTATTTTGTAATTAAATGCGGTTAGATGAGCCAAACCAGCGATGAACGGTGCACAAAAATTAAAGATTTTATTTGTTTTTTTTTTGCGTTTAGATTCATTCAACCGCCGCATTTAAAAAATTGACTTGACAGCCTCTGCATATAGTTGACATTCTCGGTTTAAAAACTGGCTTTTTAATTTCATATTGAGTATGGCGGTAGCGACCACATGTTTATTAATTAAACGATTAAATTAACACCTGCGGCGGCAACAAAAATTTTCCATTTCTAAATTAAAAATGATCGAAAAGCATGTTCCTTCGGCTACTTGGAAGACCGCTGAGGATTGAAAGGACGTAGAATTTTCAAAAATTTTGAATTCTGAATTTGTTCTTTAAAATCATAGAAATATCAAATTTATTTAAAACAAAATGAAAATGAAAGTAGAGTTCTGTGGAAATGATGCGGTCGCGCACTCGAGGCCCTGAAATAAACCCCAATATTTTCGTTAATTAAAGCTGAGCGAATAGAATAGAATAAAAATAAGAATAAAAGATTATTCTTAGCTTATTAGAAAACACTCTCCTGCATTCAGAAAGTAAACCCTGCAAAAATTTAAAAATTAAATTTAAAAAATCTGAACTAATTGAGTTAATATGAAATAAAATGATTAAGAAATTGAGATGATTGAGTTGATTTTTGCGCAACAATTACAAGTACATTGAGAGAAAAATGGATTTAAACCCAAAATGGTAAAAGGATCATTGCACCATTGCGCCAAAGACCATTGCATTCATTGCATGTTTAAATTGTATTGCGACTTTACCAAAACCCAAAAATGATTTGAATATTTGTAACTTCCGAGCATGAAAGATTTCCCTCAAAATTCAGCGCTAACGAAATTCAGCGCCAAAAATTAAAAAAAATGGCCATAAATTCAGGCAAATTATCGTCTTTAAACAATTAAACCCAAATAGCGAAAAAAAGAAAGAAGTGAAACGTGTAATCAAACACAAAAATTAAAATACAATAAATGAAACAGTAAATAAATTGAAAAAAAAAATTATCTGGAATCAGCTCCGTAACTCAGTCAAATATCAAAAAAATATAACTTTATTGAGGGAAACGATTCTTGCAAAAAACACCAAAAGAATGAATATGAATAAGAGCCTTTTGACGGTTGACCTCAATTTAGTGCGCAATGAATGAGCTAACGTTGATGCCGCATCAACTTGCAATTTTAATGATTTT
The DNA here is from genome assembly GCA_007213375.1 of Steinernema feltiae. NCBI lineage: Eukaryota > Metazoa > Nematoda > Chromadorea > Rhabditida > Steinernematidae > Steinernema > Steinernema feltiae. Next base: position 9,752 of record MQUG01001746.1, on the reverse strand, counting down.
TATGCATGTGCTTGCAACAGTCGACAATAATAATTTAAAAATTAAAACAAAATTAAATGAGCTAAGCAAATATTTCTACTTCATTAACAGCTCTTATAAGGAGGTTGCGATGAAATTCAACCAAAAATATTCTAATTAAACTCATACAATGTCTACGCTTCGTGGAAATACGCGCGATTGACGCCAAACTGAACTGTGCAAAGCATCGCATTTTAAAACAAAAAAAAAAACAGAACGGTAAACCTAATTTTAATGTAAAAGACCGGTTTTGTGTAGCTTATTAGTTTTTTTTACTCTTAGTTTTTCACAAAAATCCAGAAAATTTAATAAATTAATTGCATTCAGAAGTCTGATGAAGAATCACCGAAAAATGTTCAAAAAAGATTTAAAATTTAATGTAAAACATGAAGCAACAAAGGAATTTTGTGAAACAACGCTCAAGGCTGCTGGGAAAGGCAACATGTACGTTTTCAAAAACTCATGTACATTGAAGTTCATTTGAAACTATCGTCCGAAGGGTTCTTCATATCTCAAAAATGACCTTTTATTGACTAAAATAAATTAACGGTCGACAATTTTAAGAAATGAAGCAATGCTCACCGATTAAACGTGTTGAAAATGACCCAAATGATCAAAAATACTAGATGATATATGATATCAAGTCACACGATCAAAAATTTGGTCGTGCTGCCCCTCCCCCATTGGAATGGCGCGCATAATCGACCGGTCGATTCACAAAAATGAGAAAAATGGGGAGAGCGTAACAACGACAAAAAAATTTATTATTTTTTCATGTAAATACTCGGCTCGTCACTATTTTCATCAGAACGAACTGTAAACTGCTTGGATTGGACATAAGCGGCTAAATTTGTAAACCAGCCAATCAAGGTTTCTATTTCGTTTGGATAAAAACCGACTCGCTCAATGCTCACTCACGAAAAACCCAAACCATAAGAAATAGCGGTGAATAAAGGAGGTCCAGTAGGTTTGCAAAAATCTAACAACTCTGGTTCTGTAATCCATTCCTGTTGAAGATATTTCTATCTTTGTCCTTTGCATTTAAAAATTAATGTTGCATGTTTAAACTTATTGCATCATGCTTCGATTAAGGCATCCTTGGCATCATGGCAGCGTTGATCAAGGCATCTTTTCACTGTTTAACGTCGGCGTCGAATCCAAAAAATTATCGTTATATTAAATCTTAAAACAGAAAAAAATAAATGTCACTGATATTGCAGAAAGCGCATTTTTGTCGCAATTTCGGTGGAAACTAGTAGCGGCCAGTGAAGTCCGTTTCCAAAAATAGAATTTACCTAGATTGCATTTATGGTAAACTTAACCAAATTTTAAAATTGTTATTAATATTAAAAAAAAACTAATTCAACGCACAGGCTTTATGGCACGGGATTCAAAAATAGAATTTAGTAACTTATCTATCTATATTCCAAAGGACTCCAAAAGAACACCGTCTCGGCTCTGTACTTTGGCATTAAAGTAATTGTAAGATTTTACGTTCAAAAATTGAATAAATGCTGAATTAACTGCTTACAATTTTTATAAATTTTAAACAAAACGACTCCAGCAGCGAAAGCTACTATCTAAAAAACAAGGATAATTCCACGCTGTTGGTGATAAAGGATGTTGTATAAGGAGTACAAAACGACTACAGCAGTGAAAGCTACATATTATTTAAAAAACAAAATTAATTTAAGGTGATAAAATGATGGAGTATGTAGAAGGAATGCAAAAATAGGAATTATTCCAATTTGTCAATCTCCGCACAGCTTTGCCTACTCCGTTAAATCTCAAAAATGCTTACTTTGGTAACGAATGTGATGGAGTCTGACCTCCGCTCGATATATAAGCGCGTGTTATCATCACTCAGGACCTTCGGACCCCGAGCGAGCATCCAAGAAAGTCGTCAGACTCTCCGTTCTTGGGTATCCAGCAGACGTCAAAGGGAAACCCACCTAATAGCCACCGGAGGAATCTGGAATTCCTTACTGTAACATAAATGATCATCGTAGGTTTTTTTTGATATATCAAAAATACCACCACATGTTCCAATGTAAGATGATGCGCGAAACAAGTTTGTTAAACATTCCTACAATGCAATACAAAAGGCGATGCGAAACAATCCATTTATGCCCAGAACTTTGTTCCATCAACCATGACGAACCCTGCCATGAACAGCGAATCACGAACCCTTGCGCAGTTCCACGCGCTTCTGAAGGAGTTTCGAGCGTTCCGAAACAAAGAGGATCCCTTCTGGGGAGAAAAGTACGAAAAGAGCCTGACCGGATTCTTCAAGAAGCTCTGCGTCAAACCGGGAACGAAAAGTTATTTCGCCAGCGTCGACAACTCGTTCGCCTACCTTTCCCCGGACATTGTCCACGAGATTGTTGATCTAATCGACGACAAGAGAGATCTTGGCAATCTCGTTGATTTGCGTGGAATTTGGCGCCACAAGGCGAGACTGCAATGGAACTTGCTCGGAGACGAAGCTACTAAACGAGGCAATACGGTGCTGGGCGACGAAGTCACTTCAGTCTATGGCCCCTCCTATTCAGACCACGATTGGTCAACCACAGATCATCACTGGTTTGATCGACGCATGATGAATTTCCTGCACGAGGCGCCCACGTTACACGGACGTCTAAAGCTGAGTAATCTGTGCGCTTGGGGCGATTTGTTTTGCAGACGTGTCTACAAGTCGCTGAAGCCACGGTTTCGCGAATTGGATCTTTCCTATCATCCTTCTCGGGGTCTATTCGAGGGAACGCGCAATATCATGAAAAGCTTCCTGGTTCAACAGCTTCGCGCACGTCATCTGAGAAGTCTCTCTTTGACCTACAGCGCCGATTTCGGACTAGAAGAGGAGCTGAAGCAGTTCTGTCTGTCTGACAGATTCGATTACCTGAACTGGAATTGCCGCACGCTTTCTGTCGACTTTTTCGTGCAAATCTACAACGCTTTCAAGGCTTTGTACGTGCCGGACTGTACAAATAGACGAGTGGAGGGGTTGCTGGAACCAGCCGCGTTGGACGAATTCGTCCAAACTCTGAGTCTGACGCACACAAACGAGTTGAACACGGATTGGTACAAAAGAGACGATGCTTCCATACGCAGCGCGGACTACTACGCCGCGATTACTGTAGGTTTCAAGCATGATGCGACAGTCTGCACTGTTGCTATAGTATTGGAGCATCGAGAGGATCAATGCAAAGCTGCTCAAGTTCACGAAGAAGACGTCTACGAAGAAGAAGAAGAGGAAGAAGATGAGTATCCCGATATTCCTCTACGAAATTTTACAAAGAGGAAAGTTGAAGGCGTAATTGACGATAAAGACGACTGCGACGTCGATTATGACGACGGTACTGATGACTGGGAAGAGTACGAGTTGGAATGCAAGAATAGCGAATGTTCAAAATCCAAGTGCAACTGCGTTTGTTTGTGCGAATATGGCGAGCTCAACGAGAACATCTGGCTTAAAGAAGATTGTCGCTATTGCTCAGGTTGTAAATTTTGCCGTGGGCGTAGGAACAGCTATAGCTCAGATTGCTCAGATTGAGTGATTGAATGTACCGACTTCGCGCACTTGAAATGTGTGCCTTTGACGCTAATTTATTTGGATAAATAATTTGATTTCTTTTATGAGGTGTTTGTAGACGTTCGTGGTGGATCAGGAATCTCGGATAGCGGAAATAAAAATGTAAATTGTAGAGCTGGACGAGGTGAGTGAGGAACCGGCCGCGCAAAACGAATTCATTCAAACTATGAACTAAAAACGGTAGATCTATTGGCCGTTGAAGGAGGAGTATGTAGAAGAAATGCATGAAATGAAATGGAATTATTTGAACCTAAAGTGAACGTTCAAAAAAACGTTTAATTTTTACGTTAAAAAACGTTAAAAAAATGTAATTTAATTTATGGCAAATATAAAACCAAACAGAACCGTAGTTGAAGCTTTAAAGCTCAGGATTTTAAGCAAATCAACGATCAATCATTGTTCTTTCACGGAATTGACTGAAGATTCTTTACAAAAAAAAAACTAAAATCAGATGTGTAGAGCTTTTCCGGTTGTGCATCTGTATCAAATACTGCGGATCAGAAATTGCCTTAATTTCTTTTATCAATCTCGGATGAAATGTTGCGCAATGCTCACTGATCAATTTGCATAGCTGGCGTGCTGAAGAACACAATTTGCTTTAACTAAAACAAAAAAAAGCAAAATGTTAAACGAATCTGCTGTTAGTAATCCAGCTCGAATTCAGGTTGTTCGTCAGCACTTGTCCGAGATGCAGAAAATTTAAAAATACCAAAACACTTTTCAAAAAATTCCATTTTGATAATGGAATTATAAAATCACGAATGATACGAATATATGTTTTCGTGAAAACCGGTACCAAAAAGTCAACCCTTTTCATTTAAAAATCAAATTTCAAGTTTGTCTCATTGCACGTTCTTTGTGGATGCGAAAAGTTGAAAATAAAAAATTTGAATTTGAATTCGATTGAAAGCGACAATTTGAGTAAATTTGTTGCGTTTTTACGTTGCGGTCAATGACCGAACGGACTTTGATCGGATTGGAAGTTACAGATCTGGATCTGAAATTTCACAGCCGCGCATCCAGGCGCACAGAAATCGACCACAAATCACCGACATGAAAAAGTGTCTAATTGTAAGATTCACGCTCATTTCAGCCGTTTGTGGCGCTCGCGTTAACGTCTCTGACTCAGAAGGCGACCAGCCGGCAGCGGCGGTGATCTGCGTCACTGTTTTTGTAGAAAGCGCATTTTTGTCGCAATTTCGGTGGAAACTAGTTGGTGAAGACGGCTTCAAAAAATAGAATTTAATAACTCATTTGTATGGAATCCATAACAATAACATCATCTCGGCTCTGTAATTTGGCATTGAATAATTGTAAGATAATTTTTTACAAATTTTAGACAAGCAAATGCTATTATCTAAACATCAAAGATAAGTCTACGCTGTTGGTGATAGAAGGCTGTTGTAGAAGTGCAAAAGTAGTACTTGAAATTTGGATAAATAATTTGATTTCCGTTTTATGAGAGTGTTTTGTTCGTAGAGAAGTTTTTCGCGGAAATCAAAATGTAGATTGTAGAGCTGGACGAGGTGAGGGAGGAACCGGCCGCGCTAAACAAATTCATTCAAACTCTGAACTATGAACGGTAGATCTGTTGACTGTTGAAGGAGTATTTCTAAAAAAGGAACTAAGTAAAATTTCAAAAAATTGTATTGTTATTTCTCGCCACATCACGTCGTTTAAAATGTGCTCTGCAGTGGTTAGAGGTCGGCGCTAAACATAAACGTTGTTATTGAGTTGAGTTCTGAATGTTGAGAGTTAACGTTCAAAAATAGGAGTAAAAAAACAAAAATCAAAATTAAAACCAAAAAATCATAATAAACAAATTATTATGAAAATTGATTTGCAACTTATGAATTAAAAAACCAGATTGACTATCAACAAAAATAAATTTTTCAATGAAAAGAATTGTTTATTATCATGATTATTTAATTTAATTTTATGCTATTTCAAGCCGTATTTACGTACGCTCTAATAATGTCGAAAAACAGAAACAAATAACGAAATTTTTATATCCTATTATAGAAAAATTCAAGCGCAGAGACTTAAAAATTTTAATTTTGTCCAAAATAATTCAACAACTCAGATCGAAATTATTTTTAAAACCCTTGAAGTTGCGTTCAGGTTAGAAAATGTAAAAGGAAATTTCAGAACTATGTTGAAGGAACGAAAGAGCAAAAAAATAGAAATTTATTTGTATTTAAAGTCATAAATTAGATCTTTTCAATTTTTAAAATTTGCGATTTAAGAGAATTAAACGAGAATTTTATGCACGAATGCGCATTTACACATAAATGATAGTGTTGTTTCAAAGAGCTATTAAATGTTTTGCAGGGTGCACCATAAATACTTAATAATTGTAAATAAAATAATTGTTACCTTGAGCCTTGAGTGCGCAAAAAAAAATTGATTTTATGCTACTTCGAGCCGTGCTTACGCACGCTTAATGTCGTAAAATAGACACACAAAAAAAATTTGTTTTTAAATCCTATGAAGTTGCGTCCAGGTTTAAAAAAAATTAAAACGGCATCGAACGCTCGTTTGAAAAGTCACAACGAGCAGAAAAACAAAAAATACCATACAACAAACATTTTAGTTAATTGAGAGAATCAAAAGAGATAATTTATAATTCGTGGTTAAAATGAAAATGTTGTTGCCAGAACATTCCGGCGCTGACCTTTTTCACGTCACACCGTTTCACGTTTTTCACGTCTCCGCCATCAATGGACATTACATTATGTCACAACGGGCGGTGCATGTCGGTTATCAAAAATAAAAAGAAGACTGAGAAATCTACCTTCTCTTTCAATGTGAAGTCTTAATGTGCTGTAGCCAATGACTCATCCACAAAATTTAAAAAGGGCTTTATCTACAAAGATATAAAAAAATAGTGTGCTGTTGATGAAGGATTGAAAAGTTGACGATTTTTCAAAAAAAAAAAGCAATTTTTGAGCACCTGCTATTTAAATGTTATTATATTATTGTTTTCCGAAAGAACATAAAGCAAAACAAAATTATTAAAATTCGTCATGAGTTTACGCAAAAATTAAAACATTTTTTGATGATACAATTATTAAATCAATACTCGATTTTTGAAAAAATTTTGAACGCAAATATACTGACAGAAATAATCAGTAAAATTCCTTTAATAAAAGAAGTCACCGTGCAAAAATTAAAAAAATACTAAACATAATAAAATTGCATCTTTGTGATGGAACTATCGACTAATTTTCAAAAATCTAAAACGGCTTTATCTACAAAGATTTAAAACTATATTTGTTTCAGAAATTTTGAAACGACCCAGCGATTATTATAATTAATTAACCAGCGATCTCCAATTTGCTCCCATCTTCAATGATCATCATGACGGTTAAATGTGAAATGTTCACTATAAAAACAATTTAATTAAACGATTAACAATAAGTAAACGAGCATTTATTAGTATTTTAGTTGATTCAAATAACAAAATCCTATTTTGTCATAATTTCAGTCGTCATATATGGACAATCTAAATATCGACCTAAAGATCGCACAGAGTGAATTATTGCAGAATTTCATAGAACAGACGATTGATCTATGTTCTCAATATTGCGATCGTCAATCGATCTATTGCAATAATTTTTTGCATTTTTTTCACAACAAAAAACGATTCTGTTGGACGACTTCAAGTGCTTCTGAGACTGTGAGATGAATCTTGAGACTCTTTGCTGAGTTCCCTGTGATGACTGTGCAAACTAAAATAAATTAATCCACTTGTTCCGTGTTTCTAGATCGGCAATCGAGGATCAACTTTTAGTGAATTTAAATTAGTGCATGAAGACACCAACAAAAAATCACAAAAATTAAATTTTTGAAATTGATTGAAACTGAAATTCTGTTGCGGATGAGTTAAAGCCACGGTATTTTTCATAAAAAAAACGCGTTAAACAATAATCTTAACTATGCCTCATTACCAGATTTCGACTGAAAATGGTACGTGATCTTTTCGCTCAAAAATGTGTTTATTTAAAAAAATAAAAATGGAATTGAAACAGACTTAATCATAATCGTTCTTCATTTAAATGTTCCACAGATCAAACAACTTTTTATCTGAACGACACTGAATTTTATTTTATTTTTTATTTTAGGATATTTTTGAAAGCTGCTGTTGAAAATATTGTTGTTGCTATGTTGAGATTTAAAAAAAATGTTTCTGGGTTTGGGTCTGGGATGCAAAAAAAGAATTTTAAAGCGTTCCTTGATTTTGACTTGAAATGGTTCATTTTAATAAAGTTTAAATCAATTCTTTATCAAAAGAATTGTTTTTGCAAGTTCCACTGCAGTTGTAGATCGCCAAAGACATGGACAAAAATTGCCAAATTTGCAAGAGTTCGTTAACTTCGAGTGGTTCATTTTGTGAATTTTCTGTGTTCGTACCTGCTCAAACGAGTGTCAAACAAAATGAAAATTTGAAAATTGAAAACACTTGGTTTTTAATTTTTTTTAATATTTCACACATCAATTGCTCACATCTCCAAGGGTTTGCTTGACTTAAATTTAATTAAACAACTTAGTAAAAATACTGTTTCACACTTTAACTTCACAAAACCTCGTCCGTAATTAAAATCGGGAAACATGAGGAAAAGCAAAAGATGAGCAACGGTTTTCTTTAGTTCGGTCGAAAACAGGCGTTTTCAGTTGCTAAACAAGTTGCAAACTGGAAACTGATGTACTGTGAACTGGTTATATTTTTCACATGCAGGAGACAACTTACATAGGTTTTGAAATACGCTGAAAAACATGGTGCAACTTTGATTTGAGCAGAAAAAATTTTTTGGGCCGATTTTCGGGGCTGGTCTGAAACCTGGCCAAGTTCGGGATTTTCGGAATGTCCCCTCTCGCTGTAAAAACCGATTGCTCTCCTATGTTTATTAATGTTTCTGTGAATAACAACGCAGGACAAATAGGAAATATTGCGTTTTTGGCTAAGTTCGGCTAAAATTTGAGTTTTTTTCATATTTTGGCTGGAAAATCCTGTTAGAAGATTCCCATAGGTCAAAAACGCACCCACAGGGGTTTCCAGACATGGCAAACACGATTTTGCTGTTCGCAGTTCCATTAGCCAGTTTTATCCTAAAAATATAGAAGGGTGTCCTATACTTTTGTCCAGCTGTTTTGTGGGTTAAAAATTGTTTCATGTTATAAGAGCAGATAGACCACATCAATTCTTATGCGAATGGGTTACTACATGTAAAAAGAGTTGCTCTTTCGCGTGGTATCATTGGTTTTATCTAGAAACACTTAAATGTACCTGAATTAGAAGGAAGCGGGGGTGTCCTATACTTTTGTCGAGCACTGTATTTTTAACTTAGTTGAATTTAAATTGTGGTGAAAAAATAAAATAAAAATTCAAATGATAAGAACAGTATTAAACCTAGAAGCTAAAGTAATTTAATTAATTTAAAGACGACGAGGCCGATATCCGTTTTTGCGCGGACAACATGTATTCAAAAATTCATCTTTTTTGGCTTAAATGTGGAGTCATTCAGATTAGTTGAACCCGCGATTATGTTACTTCTCTATTTTGCTTCAAAAAAGAAATACATTAAAAATTAATCATAAAAATAAAAAAATGTAATCAAATAATTACAGAAAATGAAATTCTTCTAATGAACATTCATTTCAAATAGCTGACAAGAAGTTACGAGAAAAACAACAAAGACAATGAAGTACGTCTTTGACAAATTAAAACAAGATCTGACCATTTCAATCAGATCTGGTGTTGTAATAAGAATTAAAAGCAAATAAAAGTTTTCTGATTGCAAAAATATCTAAAATGACAGCAGACGTTGTACTTATACATTCACTCAATTATTGCAAAATCGTGGAATCATATAGAGAAATCATCCATTTATAAAGTAAACCATTTATAAAAACCTTGCGACACTCAGTTTATTAGTCGGTTTTCTTTTCATTAACAATTGCTACCTACATCTGCTTAAAAATAGTGCCATGATTCACAAGTTTCTGGCCTTCAAAAAAGATTGAAATGTAAACAGTCTTTACCTTCTTATCGCGGAGTCATGGTAAAAAAAACCCTGTTTAATTAAAAAAAATTATTCTACGCGCTTGTTTTTATTCCTGCAGCAAAGCACTACGCTCAGCA
>MQUG01001745.1:0-10193 GCA_007213375.1 Steinernema feltiae | reverse complement strand
CATCATCTGGGCACCAGCGAGCACCGCCAGCAGGATCCAGAAGAAGGTGCGCTTGCCAGCAAAGAGCTGCTGCGACCAGCGCATCGATGAAGAAGCACACGAGTCGGTCCAAAGCGAGCAAACGTTACTGGCGCAATAGGCCACCACACCACCAACGAGATGCGACCCACCAGCAGCATACTCGGCGTGTTACGGTAGTTTGCGTCTGTCAGCGTGTAGAAGCCCGCGAAGAAGCAGCAGGCGACCAAATTGCAGATGTCCATCAGCGAGATGAACACATCATCTTGAACGACGAATGATGCACGAGAGCGGTCGGATCAGACGAACACGCAGACAAACTGCGGGGAACGTGTAGACTACTCCGAGAAGAAGATACACCACACCGATGAAGTGCTCGTCCCGCATTTACTGCATAAGAACGAAAACTGAAACAAACTTTGGTTTTTAGAACGCGTGGTAACGTGGAGAAAGCCAAAACAACGGATGCTTTTGAAACTTATATTTGGAGTGAAATGGTTATGCACTGGGCTTCTAATTGGAGTGTACCTACGCATGGAGCACTCGATAGCTAGCAGTGGCCTACGTAAGCAATCTTCAAAGCTTTCGTATGGTCAATCCAATTGGTTAAAATGTCAAAGGCACTAATGAGAATGTCTTTTGCTTTCTCTTTTACGGAATGACACATTGTATCATTCTCATAAACCGTGGAGGAGAACTGTGTACTGATTTCGCTTTAATTCACAGAATTGCGTCACAGAATGATTATACTATAAATGATCACTTCATTGCATTCCTTTGTGATCTTTTAGAAAATCATAGAATCGCAGCGCAGACTCTTAAACGAACGTTTTGGATCATTAGGACGACAACTCAAACACCAAACAATCATATCCGTTGTTGCTTTGACGTGCGAGAGGCTTGTGTGTTGCTTAGGCTTAGCGGGAGAGACCGCTGAGTGAGAAAATAGGCCAGTGGTTGCGTGAGAATCGCGGATTTTCAGAAATGAACGCCATTTAGCTATGTACAAAAATCTAATAATTCGATAATGCCTCTCAACAATGAATGGTCGAAGCAGGACGATTGGGCGCCGGACTATTGAGCTTCCTGCCGCATTCGTCAGCGTTCGAAGCGATGCCATTTTGCGTTGCTTTTCCATCCATAAATGGAACTTTTTTTGCGATCGCGTTGATTAGCAGCAATTGCAGCAATGAACTCCGTCCCTCCAACCTTCATTGCACGCGGTGGCCCGATTGTTGTTAGGAACAAGGACTTGAACCAAATCACAGCTCGATTTGGGCGAGATTCCGCCATCCAATTGAAAGACAACTTTGGCGTCCACCTCGAAATCGTCTACCAACAGCGGCTGACACCGTGGAGTACCGCCATACTGCGCGATCAAAACGACGATCCCAACGATGCGTGCCCTACATGTTTGCCATCTGGCGATTATCGGTTTGTTCGTTCATTCTTTTTGTACATTATAGCGAAAAGCCTGATACCGATCATGAGTGCCTGTGGACTGCAGCGAAAGCTAACCGATAATCGCCAGATGCAAACATGTAGGGCACGCAATCGTTGGGATCGTCGTTTTGATCGCGCAGTATGCGGTACTCCACGGTGTCAGCCGGCTGTTGCGTAGACGATTTCGAGGTGGACGCCAAAGTTGTCTTTCAAAATTGGATGCGGAAATCTCCCCAAATCGACCTGTGATTTGGTTCAAGTCCTTGTTCCTAACAACAAATCGGGCCACCGCGTGCATGAAGGTTGGAGGGACGGAGTTCATTGCTGCAATTGCCTGCTAATCAACGCGATCGCAAAAAAAGCTTCCATTTATGCGATGGAAAGCAACGCAAAATGGCATCGCTTCGAACGCTGACGAAATGCGCAGGAAGCTCAATAGTCCGGCGCCCAAATCGTCCTGCTTCGACCATTCATTGTTGAGAGCATTATCGAATTATTAGTTTTTGTACATAGCTAAATGGCGTTCATTTCTGAAAATCCCGCGATTCTCACGCAACCACTGGCCTATTTTCTCACTCAGCGGTCTCTCCCGCTAAGCCTAAGCAACACACAAGCCTCTCGCACGTCAAAGCACAACGGATATGATTGTTGGTGTTTGAGTTGTCGTCCTAATGATCCAAAAACGTTCGTTTAAGAGTCTGCGCTGCGATTCTATGATTTCTAAAGATCACAAAGGATGCAATGAAGTGATCATTTATAGTATAATCATTCTGTGACGCATTCTGTGAATCGAAGCGAAAAATCAGTACACAGTTCTCCTCCCACGGTTTATGAGAATGACTACATGTGTCATTCCCGTAAAGAGAAAGCAAAAGACATTCTCATTAGTGCCTTTGACATTTTAACCAATTGGATTGACCATACGAAAGCTTTGAAGATTGCTTACGTAGCCACTGCTTAGCTATCGAGTGCTCCATGCGTAGGTACACTCCAATTAGAAGCCCAGTGCATAACCATTTCACTCCAAATTATAAGTTTCAAAACATCCGTTGTTTTGCTTTCTCCACGTTACCACGCGTTCTAAAAAACCAAAGTTTGTTTCAGTTTTCGTTCTTATGCAGTAATGCGGGACGAGCACTTCATCGGCGTGGTGTATCTACTTCTCGGAGTAGTCTACACAATCCCTGCAGTTATCTGCGTGTTCGTCCTGATCCGACCGCCTCTCGTGCATCATTCGTCGTTCAAGATGATGTGCTTCATCTCGCTGATGGACATTTGCAACCTGGTCGCCTGCTGCTTCTTCGCGGGCTTCTACTCGCTGACGGACGCAAACTACCGTAACACGCCGAGCATGCTGCTAGTGGGTCGCATCTCGCTGGTGGTGTGGGTGGCCTACTGCGCCAGTAACGTTCTGCTCGCTTTGGACCGACTCGTGTGCTTCTCATCGATGCGCTGGTCGCAGCAGCTCTTTGCTGGCAAGCGCACCTTCTTCTGGATCCTGCTGGCGGTGCTCGCTGGTGCCCAGATGATGATTGAGTTTGACGGCCAGCAGCGCTACCACTACGACTCGTCAATTGGCGGCTGGCGCTTTGAACTCCTTCCCGAGGGCACGGTAAGTCTTGCCACATGAGTTGCAAATAGCGGACGGACGCTTTTCAGAAGAACTACCGGCACATGAGCATCAACATTGCGACATTCGCGACGCTCGTCCTTCTCTACTCTTTAATAGTAATTGTAATCTTCAAGAAATCCACACAAGACAAGCTTCAGACCCAGGTGAACAAGGGTCTTAAACCAGAACTCCAATAGCTCTGTTGTAGGCTGCTGTTCAGTCTGCGGCAATTTGTGGCTTCGCTATGGGCGCCGACATCTTCTGCATCGTCGTGCAGAACATCCACAACCCTTCGGTCGCCATGTGCTACACCGCCAACTTTGCCTGGCAGCTCGCTCATGGTCGGTTTTTCTAAACGATACCGTAATCAACTTGATTGTTTAAGGCGGTACAGGCTACGCGTGTCTCATCCTGAACAGAACCATCCGAGAAGCGACCTTCCACCACTTTTGCAGATTTCTCAATTTGTGCGGAGTGAAGAGAAAAAATGTCACCAAAGTTCTAGTGATCAGCAACACTCAGCACGTGTGATAATGTGAATGTATTGCTAGCTAGCTCAGTGAGGTCCATATTGGATGCATTTTGCAGAGACGTGTAATATAGTGACATAGTGAGATTTGTTCCGATCCATGAACACGTCGTCGATCTGATTCCAACGAGTACAGAGTAGACGAAAACGCTCTAGAGCCTTCATCTTTTAAGCCTTTCAGGATACCCCGGTGACGTGAACGTCAAAACCAATATAAATCGAGAGTTTATGAGTGAGAAGAACTGAGGAGCAAGCGGAGGGGAAGCCGAAGACTCTAGGCCCACGAATGACTATTCGCAATCAATGCATGCTGCTGTACGACAGGCACTGCTGACAGCAGACTCTATCTCTCTAGCTCACAGTACTGTCAGTCGCACCACCTATAGCGACCGTACCTTCAATTCAAACTCAACTGTTACATTCATAATCAATTCATAATCATAAATGTGAATTTATTAAAGTATTTTTAAAATATTGAATAAAGCGATTTCGAACCGGAAAATGAATGGAGAGTCGATTTACCCGACAGTTTTCTTTCCTGCCGTACGCCTCGATCCATTTATTCACGCTGAAACAGCAGATCCGTCATTCATTGCTGCAGTAGATGGGCGCCATCAATAATCGCTAAAATTCAATATCGTCTGAAACAATCCGCTTAACTGAGTCAGTAATACAAAAACTCGCCAGATTTACTCCTCACATCCGTCCACTTTTGTCTTGTCGTTACGGGTCGTACTCGCTTGCTTTGGCTATCCGCTCGTTTAGCGTCTTTGAGGAAAGGTACGCTGTTGTTGCAAACTACAGTTACGCTGCCAGTCTGAAACGGCAAACTACAGTAACCTATAGGAATAGGGAAATTTTTACCTGTGAGCGAAACCCAACCACAAAATTGTTCTTCTCCGACGTCCATCGTTGAGTTGTCATGAACGTGCATGATGTACCGTACTCCGTTCAGTTAGTTTTCGCTGAATACTTCGCTTTCTCTCCGTTGCTTGTGTCAGTGTGCACCACTCTTGCAGGATGTGGTCGCAACGCAACTGGTCTGATCCAGAGCTGTAGTTCTATCTGTAGTCCTATCCGCAAGCTCTTAGTGCTTACACTGACCTTCTACGACAATGCGACTGTTTTCCGGCAATCGTGCGACTTGAACTACTCCTCCTTGCTGAAATGATCCGGTTTGAGCGCGTAAATGTGGGGAGGAGGAACAAACCACTTGAACTTTGTATCCCTTCTTGACTCGTGCGTTCGTTGCAAACTAGAGACGTTGACTGCTTTCTTGTGAAACGAATTAATCATAACAATCTTGGAATTCGGTGCAGGGGTGACGATTCTAAAAACGACTGTTATTACTACAAATCTGACCAAAAATGAGTTGACAAAGCTGCGCTCAGAGAAGTTAGCGTTGCACAAACTGGACGCAGAAACAATTTCAGCTTATCACAACATGCGGCCTTTCTAAGAGCGTGTTTTGCTGACCCCATAAGTCCTATCCGCAAGATTCAATTATGAGCTCTACACTGACCTTCTGCGAGAACGAGACTTCTTTTTTCGGCCGATTTTGTGACTTGAACGACTGCTTCTTGCTGAAATGATCGAGTTTCGATCGACTAATTGCATGTGGAGGAACATACCAAAGGCTTGTCTTGAACTGGGTATCCTTTCTTGATTCTCGCGTTAGTTGCCTCGTCCATCGCTTTGGTCTGAAAGATGTGCTGTGACGTCATTTCATCGATGTTAATCTTGTCCTACTCTTTATTTTCACACTACCATCTTCTTGATAAACGGTGGTTGTTTCACTAATGGACGTTTGAATAACAAATCCACATCTGAACGTATTTACGTTAACGTTAAAATGAAAAATAATCGCTTGCTTGGCCGGCCGATCGGTGAACTCAAGCAGCATGTAGGACCTTATCTTTAGGTTGTCTTCACTGGTAAGCTCGTTCTCCTTCAATTAATCTCCTTCAATTGTCTTCAATTACTTAGCATCCAGCGTTTTGATGTTCTGAAATGACTCCTCCTTGCTGAAATGATCGAGTTTCGATCGATTAATTGCATGTGGAGGAACATACCAAAGGCTTGACTTCAACTGGGTATCCTTTCTTGATTCTCGCGTTCGTTGCCTCGTCCATCGCTTAGGTCTGAAAGATGTGATGTGAAGTCATTTCAGCAATGTTAATCTTCCCCAACTCGTTTTTTTCACTCCAGCGCAAATCATCGGGAATCTGCTGAACTTTAAAAATCGTTATTTCAACTGACTGAGAAAGAGGCAGAAACGGTTGCTACAAAAAGGATCACAAGAAATGGACGCCCACGATGTGGGCACAAAAAGAAAAGAACAGGCTTCAAGTGCGTTTAAATTGCGCTTAAATCGACAAATACCGAAATTATGGCATGAAGAGGTTATCGCTTGTTTCTAAGCTTTGCGACTCGGCCTTACAACATAAAAATACTATAGAAGTGAATCTAAATAACGCCAAAAGTTAGAATTCGGTGTGGGGTTGTGCAGGAAAAACAAAGCTTAAGACGACTGTTATTGCAATAAATGTGCCAAAAAATGAGTTGACTCAGAGAAATCAGCTTCAAATTGAATTGGACACAAAAGCAGTCTTCGATCATAAGGAAATGCGGCCTTTCGTAGAACGTAATTTGCAGACCCAGGTTTCCCACGATTCACTTACTTAACTTTGAATGCTTAGCGCATGTGGAGCACTGACCTTCAGCTTGATATCCTTTCTTGATTCTCGCGTTCGTTGCCTGGTCCAATCAATGCTTTGTTCTGTGACATCTGCTGTGGCGTCATGTCATCGACGTTGATGCGCTCGCTCTTCCACTCTTCTTTGAATGCTTAGCGCAGTGAAGATCTAAAATGGGTTTTAAAGTCTTTTAAAGCGCTGCATTGACGCTTACTGCTGAACAGAGGAATGCATGTAAGTCCCGCTTGACCAGTGCAATTGCACGAACGCAACGAATTCATTCATTCTGATATTCAGTCCCTGTTTTCCAAGAAGGTATCCGACAATTTTGAGCATCTGTAATGGTCGTTTAAGCCTTTAAAAATCATGAAACGCCTACCTTTCTGAACACAGGAATTGAAACGAGTCCTTCCTTTCAAGAGCTGCGACGGCGGCGACTTCAATCGACCGCGCTGGCTGAAGGGTTCAGGCTACGATTTCCATATTCCATCGCCAGATAGAGATACCTTATCATCCTTAAACGTCGCACCGTTCGTACGCCGCCGAGTTCCAGAGTTGAGCTGAGATTGCAGCTCGATGCCCGTTCTCTTGCGATTTCCATCTTTTGTATGCAAATCCTTCGTGTGCTCCTTTTCATCCTTCTTTCGCCCTTTTTCTTCTCAGTTTCACTTTCCTAATCGCTCTTTTTCTCCCAATCGGATCGATTGTTCCACTTTAGATTCTTCGACTTTAACGCAAACTCGAGCATGTTCTTGCTTCAGTCATAGAACAACTGATTGACGTACGCGCGGATGGGTTGGTGCTGTTCCGGTACAGAGTCACATCTGAACGTCTTACAGAGTCACATCTGAACGTATTTACGTTTATGTAAAACGAAAAGAAAAGACATCGCCTACTAGTACCAAAGAAGATCGGAAGCATTATGCGTTGCGGGTATTTGGCGAAAACTGAAGACGATCAGAGAGGAGATCTGAAATGAATATAATCCTGTTTTGAACAACTGTAAGAAGGAACATACCAAAAGGTTGACTTGACCTTGGCATCCTTTCTTCACTAATGCGTTCGTTGCCTGGTCTATCGCTTTGTTTTGAGAGATTGATACGACGTTATTTCGTAGACGTTGATACGCTCGGTCTCCTCCTGGTCGTTTTCACAATCCACCTCGATTCTTTAGCGCATGCCGAGACGTTGAAGGGCTAAAATGGATTTTAACGCTTACATTGCTGACGAGCGATGCATATGATGAAAGAGTCCAACAAGGACAGATCGTTGATGGTCACGTAGGGAATTCCACAAGTGGCCAGAGAAGGATTGAAAACCTGAAAACAAATAAATCGTTTTCCCCTCACAGCTGAAAGTTTCGAAATGAGCCAGAGAATTCGCGTCTAAAACGGTTTTTTGAGAGGAATTAAGTCCCCTTCTAAGTAAATTCTACACCAACAAATACACCGCAATACGTGAACACCGGATTGAAAGGAACAAAACATTTTAAATGTTAGAAATCGTTGAAAAAGATTACGCAAAAGAGGGAACGCTTGGATTAAGGAATGCCAGAGCAGGGTAAATTCACCCGAAAAGTTATAAAACAACCTGCGCCGCCCGATTTGCAGATTTCGAACGAAAGAAATTGAAATTTTGCAGGAAAATATCAAATAAAGCTGCACGAAGCAGGTAACGGTAATCATTGTTAACCGCAACGCTTCACCCGTGCAAACACAAGCCAGAAATGTCCGTTTTCAAGGTTTTTGATGGAATTTTGAGGATGGGAGGACGGAAATAGGCTACAAGTGCGCACGATAAACAGTGAAAAACACACAAACAACATACTGCGTGGAAGCCTATCAGCACAGCATTAAAACGCAAATCTCGCGCCGCTCGCAACGACAAAAATCGTGCTCAAATCAATGAAACATTTCTCCACAAATTATCGCTGGTTTTTCGCGCCACTGAGTGTGGTCTTGGGGCGATTCAATCAGCTTTCAGAAACCCCACTCTGATCATGCAGCACTTTGCATCAAAGACGCGCAGCCGTCGTTCGATCGCTGCAATGATGCAGCAGATTGATAATGCAGTGTTTGACTCCGTGAATTGTGGTGTGTCGATCGTTCATTGCCGTGAAATCGCGGATTCGTGGATTCGTGGATACGTTCTGATAACTGAGTGGGGCAGCGCGCTTTAACCGATCCGCAAACTGCGCGTCCGATCAACGTCATGAGCTGCGCTTGTTTTTCATCGTTAGTGAACGTTTCTCTGCAACAGTAACCTGAATATGCTCACATCTGAACGACCTGAGGTCGTTTTTAGAGGGAGAAATAGCTGCTTGATGGGTGGGCGAGTTATGCAGATTTCGGCGGGTATCGCTGCTGCAACTGGTCGTGTGGAGTTCTGTGGGACTTTTGGAGATTCCAACGCGTGTTTGTTGAATTGATGCGCTTCGACCGATCCGCCAACTGCGCGTGAAACCGTTTCAATCCGTAAATTGTAGTGTGTCGGTCGTTCGTTGTCGTAAAATCGTAGATTCCGGGAAAGCATTCGCGTCCGTGTCTGGGTTGTTGGGATTTATCTGAATTAAATTTGAAGCTTTCGAAAGGGAGGGTTCTGATATGATTCCGGTACGTTCTGTAAGTGAATGGGGCAGCGCGCTTCGATCGATCCGGAACTGCGCCTCCGAATCCGTTGCCGCGCTTGTTTATCGTCGTTAGTGAAAGTTTCTCTGAGACAGCGGCTTGAATTTGCTCGGATCTGAACGACCTGAGGTCGTATTTAGAGGGAGAATTGGCTGCTGAATGAGTGGATGAGTTCGAATTGAGCGTAGGACCAAAACATGAGCATTTTGGCGGATATTGCTGCTGCAACTGGTCGTGGGGAGTTCTTTAGGGGGGTTTCGGAGACGTGTTTGTTTAATTGGTTTGTGTGGGGTGTATGGCACTCAATCCCCAAACGTTTCGCTGAGTTGCAACACGAGTAACCCCTTTTCTGAACTAACTTAGGTCGTTTTTAAAGGGATAAACGGATTCTGGATCTGAGCATCAGCGAAAACGTTGCATAAGAGGGAAATTTGAGTGTTGTGGCGTAAAGTGCTGCTGCAAGTGGTTGTGGGGAGTTCTGTAGGGGCTGAACGTGCTTTAATCATTTCAATCTGATCCTCGATTTTTGATCTTTCTTAGCTTTTGTCATTTTCAGCGAAACCGACGTCTGCAACCCTGCGAATCGCAACAATGAATACGGGACAAGCAGTATATAGTGTACAGTTAAATTGCATTTGATTTCTTCTTGAACATTTGTTGTTTCAGGGAGTGTTTGGACGAATTTGCGATTCCTTGTACTTCAACATTACCCGCCGACGACCTTTACTCTATCAGTGTAGGAGAGGAACCGCATTCAACGGAAGTATCTGCGTTGACAAAGACATCTGTAACGGTGAAGATCCGTTACGATTTATTTCTTCGAAGCATCCTACCACTTTTTCTCTTGCCTCGACCAGTTACTGAACGGGAAGGAAAATGAGTACGTAGAAGGTTAGTATGCTCTGCAGTTTTACTAGTGTACCTTACCGTTTTGCAGCACTTCATGTTATCTTCTCTTATGTCCTCGGATTCATCACAAGCACAATGTTCGCCGCAATTCTTGCAGCAGTGTTTCTGAGCAACAGAATGGATCGCCCATGCTTAAAGGTTATTTTGACCGTGACTGGTGGCTTCTTGTTCGTGATGGATATGCTGACCGGGTACGCCTGATTACGGACATCTTCGACAGCCGCCTTCAAGATCTTGCTTCTAAGACCGTCTTAATCTTTGCCGGAACGTTTGCTTGTGCAATGAAAGTTCTGTTTTGGGTAGGCAAAATGTGGCTGTAAACCTCTCTGAATGTTTAGTTTTAGCATGACAGTCATAAA
>MQUG01001744.1:0-20178 GCA_007213375.1 Steinernema feltiae | reverse complement strand
AAATATATGTTCATCTTTATTTTTGCTATGCCTGTACAATTCTAGATTTTTTAAATAACGATTTTATTTAAAGATCAAACAAGACCATCGTCAGCAAAAATGTTTTGCCTTTAATGTCCTTCGTCTACATCCAAAATTCATTGTTGATTTGAAACCCGCTAGTTTTTTTTAGCATTTGAGGCACAAATTATGGTGCATATAAAAAATAATCCTACTTTTTTGCATTTTGAATTTTAAACAAATGTCGATAGTATAAAAATTACTGTTTAAATTAAAAATCGAAAAAAAAAATTAAAAATTGAAAAAAAACCATTACTGAGGAAATTGGACAAGTTAAATTGTGAAGAAAAATTTTCAAAGAAGACTAAAAAACTATTTGTTGTCCATTTGTCAATAAGTGTTCGGTCCGTTAAAACGCTCTCAGTGAAACCCCATTTCTTTAATCATTCTCTTGAATCCTGACTGGTTCAATGTAACTAGGGGATTCTTGCCTTCCTACACACCTTTTCCAATCCCCTCTTGTATGTGTAAGTTCTTGAATAACTTGTAATACTGATTGTGTGTAAATAAATTAAATTAAAAATTTAAAGAATTGAAACCCTAATAAGCGAAAAAAAATTCGTCAAAAAGAAATTTATAGCAGAACATGGATAGCCCAGTGGTGTTACCATGAGTTTTGCCAATTTCAACCCAAATGCGACACTTTGCTTATTCGTCTTAAAAATAAAAATTCTTAAAATTCGTATTCTAGAAAAATTGTCGCTTAAACTATTACTGCCTAAACTGCTTTAAATAATAATTAATGCTCAACGGTTCTGAATCCAGGCCCACTGAAGAAAAAATGTAAATTTAAATTTAAAAAATAATAAAAACAAAAAAAGTAGGTAAATAAAAAATTCAATTTGGTCAAATTAAAACTGATCATAGTTGAGTTATTTACATTCTCCGTTATTATTTTTATCGGTTATTTTAATTATTTGCAGACCAAAAACAGACAAGTCGCTTCGGCATGCAGCCAAAAATTATTTTCGATTAGACTTTTGAAGTTGAATGATTTGTTTTCAGTTTAAAGAAAATTTGAATTCAAAACGCATTAAAAATGTAAAACGCAGAATCGAAGAGAATATACCACACTCTATAGATAAGGAATCGGTGAAATACGAAAAATACCTTTCGACTTTTCACCCTGACTCTCTAAATGGAAAAGGCAGGTTAAAAGATGGCTTCAAAGAAACTCTCTTCAACGGGTTATTCAAAAAATTCAAAGAAAATGGCATTGCAGCTGCTGCAGATTTATACAAATACATAGGGTTCAAAGAAGAAAAAAAATCAAAAATAAATATAGAAAAAATGGCGGATATTGAGTATTTTGCAGAAATAGAAACAAAATTCGGAAGCAAAGATTTTGGTTTATTTATACTAAAATCACTAGCCTCCATTGGCAGGCAATTTTCAACTGCAGACGATATTTGCATGAGAGCAAAAGAAGCCATTAAAAATTTAGACAATTGATCTATTCAATATTAAAAGATAAAATTAAATAATATGATACGCGTTGTCATATGCGAACTAATTCAATAATCAGCCAGACCAATACATCGATACTCAGGACGCACCATCTTCCCATAAAGCGGTGAACTACTCCCCGGAGAAATCTGCCGCTCACACCTAAGATGTACGGTCCCAAGAAAAGGTGCGGATGCCACAGAGATCCATGCGATATTACACGACACTGTGATCAACCATCACAACGTAGGCCCAAAGACTCGCATCGTGTAGTTCAAGACGAATGGGCCAAAAGTCAAGGATATGCCAAATATAATTCAGGTGATGCGCCTTCTATTCTCTTAAATAGAAGTCCAAATCATGCCGCAATCACCACGCAACAAAATGCCAGTCGCGATGCTCGTGTTGCAGCAGGCAACGGGAAATGGTCAAGCACAATTCGAGAGGAATTTGAATATTCTTCAAAGTATCTTAAAGCTGCTGGAGTCTCGGAAAAATGCCGAAAGAGAGCACTAAAGAAGAGTTATCAGTATTTTTATGAAATTTGAGCATTTTGATTATGAATAATATTATTGAATCTATAAAAAATAGAGTATTAAATCAATATGACCGTGACCCGCCCTAGAAGAAAAAAATATTAATGATATATCCAAAATATTAAACCTACCTGCAAATTACGTTGAGTGGATGCGCTGGGCCAACGGAGGAGAATGGAAATTTGGTAGTCTATATTTATCATTCTGGCCAATAGATGAGCTGGAGATTCTAAATAATGATTTTTGGTTAAAAAATATCTTGGGGATAAGGCCCTGTGTTTTGCCACTAATGGCGGTGGAGTAGGCTATATATTCAAACATCTTCCCAGTGATTCTTCCGTATGGGCTATGCCTCTTGGTGATTTAGACTGGGCAAGCGCAAAAAAATAGGTGATGATTTTCTCGATGCATTGCTCAATGCATTAAATCGAAGCGTCACCGAAGATTAGTCATTATGTAAAACTGCTTCATATTCACAGCGGTGCATCTATTCGTAAGCAGCTGTGCTTTTCCGGAGGGTTAGACTTGTTTAATAGATCCGCCATACACATGGCACTTCAATACTTCCATAGAGTGGCGCGACAACTGGACAAACAATCCACTGTATTTTTTAGTGGGCGCCGCGCATTGATCGCGATATGCGTTCGAGCGCACCGCCCGCGACATAACGGCGACCTGCTCGCCGGAGAAATCCGTGGCTCACGCCTGAGCGAATACCTCTACGAGCCCGACAGCTTCGTGCCCCTGGCCAAGCTGGAATCGGAATGGAGGAACGAGGAAAACCGCAAACGCACAGGCAGAAGCGGACAAAGCCAGCTTCGCCACCTACTACTACCAGTGCGACCAGATCGGCGCGCCGCTGGAGCTGACCGACGAGGAAGGCGAGGTAGCCTGGGCTGCGGACTACAAGGTCTGGGGCGAAGCGGTCATGCGCAGTGTGTTGCGCACAGGGACCGATGATCGACCCAGCGGAAATCGCGCTTGGGGTTCAAAGCCCGTTGCACCGCCTCCACCACCGCCCATTGAGCAAACCCTTCCGGTTTTCAGGGACAGCAGTTTGATGAGGAGACGGGGCTGAATTACAACGCGGTTTAGGTACTACGATCTAGGATTTAATAGTTCCACTATCACACCCACACCAGGAAACAGGTAATTATGAAAATTAACACGGCAAAAAGCAAAAAACTCTATTTTATCTTTAGGAGAAGCTTTTTTTCAAGATGACAAAATTCTCATTGGCACAAAAATTTCAATTAAGTGCAGATCAAATAGATGAAGGGTTTGATTCACTAAAAAGATACACAAAAAATGGCAATATTAATGATCTTTCATCCCCTTCTGTAGACTGCGAGATGTCAATTGAAGAAGATGATGAAGATGAAGAAAATGAAGAGGCTCCATTGAGAATTTACTCATTAGATAGTGGGGGATGGGGATACGAAATGGATGTTCTTTTGAAAAATCAGCCATCGGATATAACAATGCGAGGAGAATTATCAGCAGACTTCAATACAAGTGATTTGGAATAAAATTCCATTTATTCGAAGTTATGTAGTTGAAGCCGGGCAGGGTTGCAACTATATACAGCCACGCTTAGAAATTTGGCCGCAGGACTTCCGCTACGGCCCCACAGACCGCATCCTCGCCAGCCTGCCCGCCCAAGGCAGCCCGCTGGCCCGCGAACTGTTTGCCTTCGACCCCGCCGGCAACCTGCTGGACTCCATACCCGGCGAAGACGGCCAGCCCGTGGACACCACTCTTGGCGTGGTGGGCGACAACCGCCTGCGCTTCTACCAGGACCTGCACTTTGAATACGACGTGCACAGCAACGTCACAAAGCGCACCCGGGGCAACCAGAAGGCCGGCACCCAGGAAGTGCTGGACCTGACCTGGAACGCAGACCACCAGCTCATCGAATCGAACACCACGCGCCATGGCGTCACCCAGGCCACGCGCTATGCCTACGACCCCCTGGGCCGACGTGTCGCCAAAAGCGATGCCTTCGGCAGCACCCACTACCTGTGGGATGGTGACCTCATGGTGCACAGCCAACGGGGCGCAAGGCAGGCGCTTTACATCTACGAGCCGGGAAGCTTTGTGCCGCTGGCCACCGTGCAGGGCGCGGGCGAAGAGCACAGCACCTACTGGTACCAATGCGACCAGATCGGTGCGCCGCTGGAGCTGACCGACGAGCAAGGCCAGGTAGCCTGGGCGGCGGACTACAAGGTCTGGGGTGAGGCGGTCATGCGCAGCGTGTTGCGGACCGGCACCGATGATCGGCCTGTCAGTGCGCGGGCCTGGGGCTCCAAGCCCGTTGCACCGCCTCCACCACCACCCATTGAGCAACCCTTCAGGTTTCAGGGACAGCAGTTTGATGAGGAGACGGGGCTGCATTACAACCGGTTTCGGTATTACGATCCGGTGGTGGGGCGGTTTGTTAGTCAGGATCCGATTGGGGTTGTTTGGTGGTGAAAATTTCTATTTATATGGGGTCAATCCAATTGAATGGATTGATACTGCTGGTCTATCAACCCATCGAAATAGAATGGATCGGGTAGCAGGTAAATCTCCAGTTCATCAAACACATCAAAAAGTACCACAAGATATTTTTAACAAAAGACCTATTCTCAACTGCATAGACAGACACGCTTTGGAGAATCTTATTAATTTACCCAAGAAACAGGGCAGTTTGGAGGAAAGAAGGGAAAATGGTTTGGAAAATCCACCCACAATACTAATCACAATGACTATTCCGACGCCATATTGTCTGCAATAGATAGAGAAATAGCATCATCGGGCGGATGTCCCAAGCAACTCTCAAAAAGAGTAAATGAAATGCAGGATTTCTTACACAAAGAGTTAAAAAAAGGAACGCCAATAATGAAAAGTGAAGGATCTACATTCAAACTTTGGGACGATCTCTTGAAAAAAGGAGGATTATAATGACGACCATAACTGACTTTCCGGCAGATGTGCAGGAGATTTTAATTTTCATGAGGGATAATACATTTCTCAGCACTATATATAAAGGCAGTGATAAAAATACAGAGATTGTCACAAATATACATAGAGCCTTAGAAATATATACAAATCAGGATATCAAAAAACCCTATTATTTTTTACAAGATATATTTTCCTCCGCACAAAAGAAAATTGAAATCCCGCCTCCACCCAATTATTTGGAAAAATTTGCAATACATCGAGACTCGGAAAATTATTACGAAAAAATAATAAATAACAACAAACATCTTATTATGGAATTAGGTATAGATGACGATGACTATGAATTTCTAATTAATATATTTTATGAAGATTTGTTGTTTTGCGCAAAATCCAGATTATTCTCCGAGGAAAAAATAGATTTCTTTGAAAGAGTATTTAAAATATATAAGTCATCGGGATTTCCTTGTGGTTGGAAGGGCAGTAGCAATCCGAACAAAGGTAGTTTTGTGGTTTATTCCAAGAATTAGACTCTTGGCCAATTGAAAATTGATTCGCAAAAAAACTGTTTTCAGACGATCATCACCCATGAAATTTAATTTCATTGAGTTGAAATCGCGGAAAACTAGATTTTGCAAAACTCCTCTCAAGCAGCCTGTGCGTACATAGGCTACCGACAGCCACGACGCACTGGGCCAGCGAATCGACAAACACGATGCCTTCGGGCGCACCACCCTCCTCTACGACGGCTGCTCGCCGGGGAAATCCGTGGCTCACGGCTGAGCGAATACCTCTAGCGAGCCCGACAGCTTCGTGCCCTGGCCGCCCAGGGTGAGGTACAGAGCCTGGCGCTGGTGGAGCAACCGCTACGGTTCCAGGGACAGTACTTTGACGGCGAGACGGGGCTGCACTACAACCGGTTCAGGTATTACGATCCTGTGGTTGGAAGGTTTGTGCATCAGGATCCGATTGGGTTGTTTGGTGGTGAAAATTTCTATGCATACGGTGTCAATCCAACTGAGTGGATTGACCCAAATGGTTTAAGCACTCATAGAAATAGAATGAATAAGGCCGCGGGGTTAGCACCCAAACACCAAACTCATCACAAAATTCCACAAGCATTGTTCAAAAAACGCCCCATATTAAAGTGTATAGATCAAGATGCTCTTGAAAATCTTATTAATCTACCTAAATATGCCGGAAAATTGACGGTAAAAAAGGAAAATATTATGGCAAATCAACTCACAGAGGAAGTCACAACGAATATAGTGATGCGCTGCTAGATGCCATTGATAGAGAAATATCTTCTGCCGGCGGCTGTCCAAAGAAACTATCTAAAAGACTTGGTGATATGCAAAAACTTCTGCACAAAGAATTGAAGAATGGCACTCCAATAAGAAAATCTGAAGGATCAAATTTCAAGTTGTGGGATGATATCTTAAAGAAAGGCGGTTTCTAATGATTTCAGAAAATGATTTTCCTATTAATGTTCAAGAGATTTTCACCTCATGAAAGATGGGCCACTACTGCAAACAACAGACAGAATTTCAGAAGAGCGAATATTAGATATTCATAAAGCGATGTACATGCAACAAGATGAGGACATAAAAAAACCTTATCGCTTCATCATTGACATTACCGAAGATGCATCCGGAGAAATAGAGTCACCACCTTTTGATGAGAAAAGAAAAAAATTAACAGAATTAATTGGAAACATCAATTATTTTGAGCATCTAAGGGAATATTTCTCAAAACATGCCATTAGCAAAATTTTGGATCCCCAAGAAATCACTGACATATCAGAAGCCATTTATGAAGATCTGATATTATGTGCGAAAGCGAGATTGATGATGCCTAGCTCTCATCCATATTTCGAAAAAATGCTAGATGTTTATCTAAGGCAAGGATTCCCGTGCGCATGGATTGGCGGTAAAATTGGAAGAAGGGAGATTTGTGGTTTACTCACGATAAATATTAGTGCAATAAAATATATCAAAATGATTCGGCTGATACGCGGGGCTGCTGCCTGATTAAATAAGGCAACGCAGCCTTTCAACGGCTACGACGAACTGAGCAACCGCACGGACTGCTGGCTGCCCGGGGCCGCCGCGTCCAATGGCTCTACTACGGCTCGGGCCACCTGCACCAGATCCTCGCCGACGGCCAGGTGTCAGCGACATCGAACGCGACGCCCTGCACCAGGAAATCGAACGCACCCAAGGCACGCTGACCAGCCGCTATGGCTGGACCCATGGGCCGCCTCACCTCGCACAAGGTCAGCCAGCAAGGCGCACTCCAGGGTCAGCCCGGCAGGCCTTCACCCCAGGCCCTCTTGGAGTCGGAATGGCGGAGTGAAGAACACTGTAACGTGCAGGTAGAGACGGAAGCAGCTCAGGCCAGCTTTGCCACCTACTATTACCACTGCGACCAGATCGGCGCCCCCCAGGAACTCACCGACGAAGCCGGCCCCATCGTCTGGGCCGCCAGCTACAAGGTCTGGGGCCAGACACGGCAGTTGCAGCACCTGCGCACCGGCACGGACGATGCAGCGGCGTTCACCCACGACCAGCGCCCGCTGGCCCTGGTCGCGCACGGTGAGGTACAAAGCCTTGCGCTGGTGGAGCAACCGCGACGGTTCCAGGGAACAGTACTTTGACGGCGAGACGGGGCTGCACTACAACCGGTTCAGATGGACAAGATATTAAGGACAGGAGATTTCAAATGATTTCAAAGAGCATATTCCCAAAGAATGTTATTGGAATAATAGACTTCATAGAATCCGGACCACTTCTTGAAACCCCGTATACAGCAGCAATTCCTCAAGAGCGCCAATATAACAGTATGAAAAAGGCGCTCAAAAACTATACAAACCAGGATGTAAAAGATCCATACTACTTTCTTTTGGATATAACTTCAACAGCATCAGGAGAAATACCCGTATCGCCTGAGGCGGAGGATCTCTTAGACTTAAAATATCAACTCATAGAATATGACGAACAAGAGGATTTTTCCAATATAACTCTAAAAAAATTAGAAGCCATCTCCAAAAACTTAGACATCAACAAAGCACAATTAAGATTGCTAGCAGATGCAATTAGTGGAGACCTATACATGTGTGCAAAATCTAGGCTTTTTCTTAAAAATCCTCATCCGTATTTTGAACGTTATTTTGACGTCTATAAGAATCAGGGATTTCCCTGCGGTTGGATTGGAGGAGAAAATTGGAAAAGTGGTGATTTCTTAATTTTCACGCGCTCATGAATTTTATATATAACAATTTTATCCCTTGAATTATATTTGAATATTTCAGAATTAAAATCTAATAAAACCGCAGAATACACTACGTGACTATCAATTGAGTCATACATAGTGGCTCAATGGATCTACTACGGATTCACCAGATTCACGCAGATGGACATGTACTCAGTGACATTGAAAACACCTCTACCAAAAGACCGAACACACCCAGGATGCTCTGACCAGTTGCTATGGGTGGGGCATCTTGGGCTCTATTCCGCCTCCCATAGCGTCAACTAGTAAGGCGCCACGACAGGCCCTCCGGGGACAGGGACAACTCCCCGGCCATCTGGCCAACGCATCGTCCGCCTGTGCCGATACGACCAAATCGGCGCCCCCCAGGAACTCACCGACGAAGCCGGCCGCATCGTCTGGGCCGCCAGCTACAAGGTCTGGGGCCAGACCCAGCAGTTGCAGCACCTGCGCACCGGCACGGACGATGCAGCGGCGTTCACCCACGACCAGCGCCCGCTGGCCCTGGTCGCGCACGGTGAGGTACAAAGCCTTGCGCTGGTGGAGCAACCGCTACGGTTCCAGGGACAGTACTTTGACGGCGAGACGGGGCTGCACTACAACCGGTTCAGGTATTACGATCCTGTGGTGGGCAGGTTCGTGCAGCACGATCCGATTGGTTTTTGGGTGGAAATAATTTATTTATGCAAACAATCCTCTCGAGGGGTTGCCCGGCATGGAGCGCATGCCCACCACCAGGCCTTCCTTCAATGTGGTGGCGATGCTGACCTTCACGCCGAACTAGTACGCTGTCCTGGCCTTGCCTTTGCGGATGCATTCCACCTCGGGTGCGCGCAAGGCGTACAGCTTTTCTTGTCCTTGGTGCGTTGGGCCAGGATACGGCCGGTGCGTTGCAGCAGGTCCTGGACCTTGGCCTTGGCCGCTTCGGGCAGCACGTGCATTTGGCGCTGCACCTCGCGGTGCACGCGCCCGACGCGGGTGCGCAGCGTGCGAACGGCGGGGCGCATGCGCTTGAACTGCTTGGCGTGCGCATAACGCCCGATCTGCGCGGCCAGGCATGGGGCCACCCGGTTGTAGTTCTGGCGCAGCCGCAGTCGAGATGCAAAGAACCATAAGAAAAGAACTAAGAAAAGGAACGCCTATAAATGAACAAAGAGGGAGACAGCTTCTCTCAATGGGATAAAATTTTACGAAGCTCTGGATTTTAACATGATTGATATAAATTCATTTCCTGCAAAAGTTGTTGAAGTTCTAAATTACATAAAGCAAGGTTCCATTATGGAACGAGAATACACTCCCAATGGGGATGATAAAAATGTTGCTACAGATATAAAAACAATATTGGCTGAGTATCTTGATCAAGATATCAACCCACCACATTTCCCATTGGTTGGAATAACTCAGGATGCCTCCTCAGAAATTCCGTACCCAATGGATGAGCCACTTCGAACGTTAAGGCGTTCTTTAGTAGAATTTTCTGAGCAAGAAAATTTCTATAAACTTATCGCTCCAAGAATATTGTCGATTAAAGAATTCAGCAAAGATCAAGCCGAGCTTATAGCCGATGCAATCTGTAATGATCTGCTTCTTTGTGCATCATCAAGATTATTAATGACTGATTCGCATCCATATTTCGAAAACATGTTCAGAATATATAAAAGACAAGGTTTTCCCTACGGTTGGTTAGGCCAAGAAGACTGGAAATCAGGAGAATTTCTTATTTTTTCCAGGCCAACGACCTGCACGGCAACATCGTGGAGCGCCGCATAGGGTGGCACACCGTACAGCGCTTTCGCTACAGCACCGAGCACCAGATGCTCGAATCCACGGTCACGCGCTACCACGACAGGCCCGAACCGAAGATCGCCGGATCGAACACGCAGCCAGAGCCTGCCGCCACCGTCCAGACCACGCGCTACCGCTACGACGCGCTGGGCCGGCGCATCGACAAGCAACGATGCCTTCGGGCGCACCACCTTCCTCTACGACGGCGACCTGCTCGCCGGGGAAATCCGTGGCTCACGCCTGAGCGAATACCTCTACGAGCCCGACAGCTTCGTGCTCCTGGCCAAGCTGGAGTCGGAATGGAAGAGCGAAGAAAACCGCAACGCACAGGCAGAAGCGGACAAAGCCAGCTTCGCCACCTACTACTACCACTGCGACCAGATCGGCGCCCCCCAGGAACTCACCGACGAAGCCGGCCGCATCGTCTGGGCCGCCAGCTACAAGGTCTGGGGCCAGACACGGCAGTTGCAGTATCTGCGCACCGGCCAAAGCAAAGAATTGGGAAATATCAAAGACTAGATCCTTGTGGTCCAACGGCACAACAGACCGTCGTTGTACAAGGAAAAATCTTGTGTAGTTTTTTGGCGGCATTGAAGCCAAAATGGTAGCCGACCATATTGACCCACTTGTTGTGGAGCACTATCGAACTGGAACTAACGATATAGTTAAACAGACACAAGTTTCTTCAGTTCAGTCACACGGTCCCACATGCCCTAGAATTCAAGGCGGGCAAGCATTTGTATTCTCTAAATGTATGGCTTGGAAAATATGAACGATCACAGCAAAATCAATTCTCTTCAGAAAGAAAAATGTATTCTGGCTGGATCTCCAGAATCTTATCCGGATGAGAGTTTAAAAATTGGCATCGCCTTGCCAAACGAAAGGAAAACAACCCGTAACAGGAATGAGAGCCCATCCTGAAAATGGGACTGCCGGCTGGTATATTTGGGCAGGAGAGTACTCTGAAGATCCTGATTTTTTTAAGCCAATACACATTGGCCACGTCCCAGATGTATGGCCCGCACTCATGCCGTACTTGGCTCTTGCACCAGGTTATAGATTTATCATTGACAATGAGGGTTACGAGGATATTTGGCATGAGCCAGTTATTACGAAAAAATAAGAACCTTCTGCAAAATTCAGCTCTCCAAAACTTTATCTCATCAAGTCAACTTGATACAATTTACAATTGGCCAAAAATAAAGATTTTATGCATCACCCCAAAACTAATTGGGTAAGTTCATCAACAAAGAAGCCACTTCATCACAAGGAACATCTCCTTTTAAAAAATGATTATAGATTACCAAAAAAATCAACCTAATATTAAGAACATATATTAATGGAGATATATGCACAAACATTGAATCAAAAGATAAAACGCCTTCAACTAGAGAAGATGCAGTATCAATGGGTTTCGACGGAACAGGAGATCCAAGCGATCATGAATTATTTGAAAAATACTATCCGACAGTTCGAAAAAATCAAGGTGTTAATTTTAAATTATACACATTCAAAGGAGAAATATGGAGTAGTGGTCTTGATTTTCACGGATTTAGACTGTCAAATATTTTTAAAATAATTAATGAAAAAATAAACACAAGATTATTCATGGATGAATCAAAAAACAAATGGAGCAGTTATAATAAATGACTTATGCGTTTGCAGATTTTCATATTTCAAAAAAAATCCACTTGCTCTTACTTTTGAAACTGACAAGGGAATATTTAAAGAAATGAGTGGAAAAAAAATATCCACGACTGCCATCAATAGTGAGTTCAAAGAAATATTTATAAATCAAACAGGAAGAAATAACAAAAAATAAACAAATTGAAAAATATCATAAATGAAAATTAAATATTAATTTAATAAAATTCATTAAAATACCGCCATGCAAACTCCCCGTGCGGCCGCCAGGACTTCCGCTACGACACCACGGGCCGCATCCTCGCCAGCCTGCCGCACAATGCAGCCCGCTGGCCCGCGAACTATCTGCCTTCGACCCCGCCGGCAATCTGCATGGCATCCATGCCCGGCAAAGATGGCCAGTCCGTGGACACCACCCTGGGAGTCGTAGGCGACAACCGCCTGCGCTTCTACCAAGACCTGCACTTTGAATACGACGTGCACGGCAACGTCACCCGCCGCACCTGCGGCAACCAGAAGGCCGGCATTTCAGCAGGTGTTCTGAACCTCGGCGTCTTCCTTGGACCGCTGGTTCAATTGCCTTGCGATCGCATCCAGGCCCGCTTGCGAGTAGCCCGACAGGTCAAGTCCTTTGGAAGATACTGCCTGAGCAAACCCGTGCGTGTTCTCGTTGGTGTATTGACCCAGCAGAACCTGCACCAGGTCAGGCCCAACGCCGCCCCTTTTCCAGGGCCGATAGGCAACACCTCGGGACTGGTCATCCCCGACACGGCCCCCACCTCCACGGAGCCACGCCCCCATCAAAACCCCTTGCCTAGGAAAAAAAGCTGGTGGCAGCGCCGGGGCAGCGACGTTGTGCACACAGGTCTGGATGTCGTGGGCCTCATCCCCGGCGTTGGCGAAATTGCCGACGGCCGCCAACGCTTTGATTTATCTTGCCGAGGGCGATAAAGTCAACGCAGCCATGATCCCGGCCGCTGGGATGGCGGGCCCACCGGAGTCAAGTATGGGAAGAAGGCCGCAGCAGCGGCAACAGAGGAAGCTCTCACCCTTATGGAATAACAGAAGATGAAGGTCTTGTTATCTGTGTGGATGGTGAGAATATCTCTATGTCGAAAGAACACGGAAAGATTCATGCGATATACGATCCATTGGAACAGAGGGCAGCGCTTGATGGAAACCCTCCAGACACAGCACCACTTGGTGTACTTGAAGCCGCTGGCGCAATATTGGCTGGAAGAATAACTGGATGCAATCCTATTTTAGTAGAAGCTCAGCTCCGTATTTTTCATCAATCGAAAGGATTGGATTCCGCCATTGTACGAGCAGACCCCATCGGCAAAACACCAATAGGCTCCTGAAAAATTGGACCAGGAAAAAACCACTCAAGGAGGTCCGCATAGATAGCGGAGCACATATGAAATCCACACCCATAACTTTTGATAAATGTCTGGCGATCGAGGATGATTACTATATGTTTTCATCAAGGCCGGATGGCATCGATGATTCTGCAGAGTTCAGTAGGATTTTCTTTTATGATGCTCAATCTTCGGGAGATCCTTGGAGACACCTAGATTTTGCCTAATTTCACAACAGTTAGCATCTGCTCTTCAATCAAGGCTATGGGAAATAGGAGAAAATATGTAATTCTATCGAATAATGGGGAGGTATCAGTTTATTGGCCTGGTGGCGCGAGCACCGAGAATATCGCAGAAGCAGGATTGGACAAAGAACTTCCGATATATGGATATTTGAATTCTTTAAAAGAGATAGATGGCGTATTATACGCATGTGGAGGTGGGAGGACAATATATAAACGCGGCACAAATGGATGGCGCGATATTGCAGGAAAACTCAGAAAAAAGAGCCCTACCCCAAAGGCTAATTTATCACCAAATACTCTTGAAATAGGTGATGATATTTCTGATATAGATGGTTATTCAGAAGATGATCTTTATGCTGCTGGACGAGATGGAATATATCACTTTGATGGAAAATTGTGGAGTGAAGTTGATATTTCAACTGACGAAATAATCATGAGTATTTTCTGTGCCCCAGATGGAGTTATCTGGGCATGCGGATTCAACGGTGCCATACTTCGAGGTGATTTCAAGAATGGCTTCAAAGACATTAGTCATTATGATGACAACATGATTCTGACCAAGATAGTTTTCTTTCAGAACAAAATATATTTCTCTTCCAATGAAGGACTTTTTTCATTGGACTATAAAAAAGAAAAATCCAAATTGTATAAAATCAAAGAAATAAAGGAATGTGAGGATATTTCGGTTCACAAAGAAACCTTGATATGCATAGGTCCAAAAAGATAAATATTTTCAATAACAACGGTCATCGCGAATTAAAGCATCCCGATTTAAAATAATTGGGGTTCACTAGTTTTCAAAAAACAAAAACAACTCATTGAGCAAACGCCACAGGTGCCATCAAAGGCCGCATCGGCCCGCGAGACCTAGTCGCCACACTTCGCGAAGCCCTGGGCCACGAGTGGCAACAGGAATACGACAACCGGGGCCACCTTGTGCAGGCCACCGACCCCCTGGGCCGCACCACGCGCTACCGCCATGACGCCCGGGGCCGCACCGTGGAAATCATTGGGGACGGTGACCTCATGGTTCACAGCCAGCGTGGAGGAAGACAGGCGCTTTACATCTACGAGCCGGGGAGCTTTGTACCGCTGGCCACCGTGCAGGGCGCAGGCGAGGAACAGAACACCTACTGGTACCAATGTGACCAGATCGGCGCGCCGCTGGAACTGACCGACGAGGAAGGCGAAGTAGCCTGGGCTGCGGACTACAAGGTCTGGGGTGAGGCGGTCATGCGCAGCGTGTTGCGAACCGGCACCGATGATCGGCCGGTCAGCGCTCGGGCTTGGGGCTCAAAGCCTGTTGCACCACCTCCACCGCCGCCCATTGAGCAACCCTTCCGCTTTCAGGGACAGCAGTTTGATGAAGACACCGGACTGCACTACAACCGGTTTCGGTATTACGATCCGGTCGTTGGGCGGTTTGTTAGTCAGGGGCCTATTTGACTCTTGGGTGAATTTAACTTATATCAATACACCATAAATCCTATTGAGTGGTTTGATCTACTTGGTCTCCCTGGAAGAAAATAACACAAACCTCGAATCGAGCCGGGAAATAGCAGAGAGGGATTCCAACATATTGACGAAAGACATATAAGTGGCACTCATCCCGATGGTCCTGGTGATTTGCTCGAACCAGGTACAGCGCAAGCAGAGTTACAGAAATTTTGTGAATGCCGTGTAAAAAATGGAGTAAGAGTTAGTGAAACAATAAAAATGCATTCAAACTTACGAAAAAAGAATGCTAGTCAATGGAAAAGCTGACAGAATCAAAGGTGTTTTTGATTCGCACGATGGCAATAGAACAATTACGGCATATAAAGCTAGAAGCGAGCAAATAATGATAGCTGCATCCTTTTCGAAGGTAAATGAAGAAAAACCATCTGGTTTTGATTTGGGAGACATGGAATTTATATTAGATAATGAAATAATTACATCAAAAATAAACAAAAAATTCAAGATGATGATTTATCTATCACTAATTTCATTGATCGATGATTTGCTATCTATAAAAAATGGTGGAAAAACAGAGTTCAGCGCTACAGATTCTTCATTCTCATTGTCATTCTCCAACATTAAAAATAGACTGTATATAAAGCATCAAGGAGAACAATTTGGACCATATGAATTTCACTATTTCATGCGAAAAATTTATATTGCCTCACAAGAATTTTATTCATTAAAAAACTCCATAGATAGAGAAGATCCAGCATTTCATGATTTAACCGATACCTTTGATCAGCTGAAACTTTTCATCAAAAATAGTTAATCGCCTCAGTTCAATCATTGAATACATGAATTCAGGAAATATGAATATCTAATTTTGTAGATATTATTTACGCAAGGTGCTATAAATTTTTCAAATTATGGGAGATCTCACACTGCAGTCCAGATTAAAAATTCCGTAAGTCGTCGATGTTATCTGACGTATTCAAATAGAATATTTGAAATCAGTGAATACCGTTTGCGTAATTCCTAGTAGACATTAAGAAAACACCAGAGCGCGAGCTTGCAATAACCTTAAATCTTTAGCGCATGTTACGAGCCTACATGCAAGCCTTTAATTCCATCGAAGAATTTTTCATCCTCATTTTCTCAAAACACAGGTAATTGCTTGTCGTAAAAGAAAATTTCTCAAAGTGCATAACCCGCTCTAGAAGTCTATAAGCTACTACATCGAGCAGAATTCCTTGGAATAAATAATATGCAATATTCAACACTAGATAAATTTGGCGAAGACATTATCCACACAGTTAGAGACTCATCTATAGAAAGAGTCACCGACTGTGCAAACGGGAAATACACAACAGATGAAGCAAAGAGGTTGCAAGAGTTTTATGCATCACTTTCAGGAAATCAGAAATTTCATTTTGATTTCCTAGTCGCTTTCGCAGTTGATTCCGCTTTATTCAGAATTCTACGAATGGCAGAGCAAGAAGTTATTGGCATAAGATATCAAGGAGTTGAAGATATATCAGAAATAAGTGACGGCTTAACTGGCGAGATTTATGGCAATAATGGCTGGATAAAAAAATACAGCAGATTCATAAATTCAATGGAATAAATCCCCGCTGGAGTTGACCGACGAACAAGGCCAGGTAGCCTGGGCTGCGGACTGCAAGGTCTGGGGTGAGGCGGTCATGCGCAGCGTGTTGCGGACAGGCACTGATGATCGCCCGTCAGCACGCGGGCCTGGGGTTCCAAGCCTGTTGCACCACCTCCACCGCCGCCGATTGAGCAGCCCTTCCGGTTACAGGGGCAGCAGTTTGATGAAGAGACGGGCTGCATTACAACCGGTTTCGGTATTACGATCCGGTGGTGGGGCGATTTGTTAGTCAAGATGCTATCGGGATACAGCGAGGACAAAATGTATATGCAGATAGCCGCAGTGAGGTAATCAGTCTTGCGAAAAGGTGTGCTTGTAGTGCGCCTATGGAGCATCCCGCCCACCCTAACAAAAAACAGGCAGTACAGAAGGTCTGTCTACCACATGTTCATCCGAATAATCATGAAGAAACCGTAGGCGATTCACACAATTCATCCTAAATAATTATGTCATCATTTTTATTGTATTTTGAAGAGAAAAATCAAGAATCTAAAAATTACAAGGAATTTACTGAAGTTGGATTATTTCGGATACCTGAAACAATATTTGCCGGCAGTATTCGTGCAACCATTAACGGACGCAGTTTTAATGCGGCAATGATTTCAGATAAGACGCATCAAAGTTGCAACGAATTTTTTCAAAAAAATAGTGAGCGCGAAGATAATATAAAAATATTGTTCAATTTTATTGAAAATAGATTATCCAATGATTGCATTATCCCAAATATCGCAAAATTCATCTTTAACAATCAATCGACCATTAATTTAAATGCGAAAGAGTTTTCAATAAATATTGACGATGCAAAAAATAATTTTAATCGTGATTTTTTGATAAAGGATATTATCTTAGAATTAGGTGAATGTGCAAGTTTGTTAGGCATGCTCAAAAATCAAATTAATCCTTACAAACTCGGACCGGCAGCGGCGGTGGATTCAACCTGTCAACGCAACACCTTCATCAAACATTTCAGCAGGCGTTCTGAACCCCGACGTCTGCCTGGGGCGTCGGTTCAATTGCCTTGCGTAGGCGAAATTGCCGACGGCGCCAACGCTTTGATTTATCTTGCCGAGGGCGATAAAGTCAACGCAGCCTTGAGCGAGGCAGCCATGGTCCCGGGCGCTGGGATGGCGGTTACCGGAGTCAAGTTACAGAAAACCTCAATGAAGCTGCAAAACGGATACAGATGCCATCTCCAATGGTTATGGAAAATGAGGATCACGGATGCAAGAATACCTATGGCAAAGCTGCGCAAGAGTTGAGAAACCTGGATTGGGATCAACATATTAAGAACGCCAGCACCAACGTAACAAAGGCAAAGAAATGAATGCAACAGAACTGATGTTTTTTTTAGGCCATAGCAGCACGCATGAGCCGCTCGACGAATTTTTAACCAAAAATGGCATTAAGAGTCGACCGAAAATAGGCCGGTCATTGGAAACGCTTATCCCCATAAAAGGACAAGGTCTTTCAATGTCATTTGAAATAGATGCAAAAGGAACTGGGATAGCACCCAAAAGCGAAGGTGCTTTCATATTTAGCCAACTTGAAATTCGAATATCTGGAGATGACGGGAGGAATGGAATTTACACCGGGCCTTTACCTTATGGTTTAAGCGCAAATGACAGCAGAAATGCTATAGAGAAAAAACTGGGACAGCTCAAGCGCAGAATGCCGGAGATTGATAACTATTTTCTTGACAGTATTGTATGGACAGTCGCTTTTGAAGAGGATAAATTGGAATTCTTTCAGCTTGGTGTTCCTACAAATGTCAAAAGAAAACATGGACTTTGCCCTGATTGAGATGTACGGTCCCAGGAAGTCATGGTGCATTCTTCAGCCTGGAACAGGAGAAAGCACTATGGCAATCCGCCTGCATGGCAGCGCCCGCACAACGCCGCGTATCTGGGCAGAGCTCCAGCTAGCGACCGGCTCCCATCGGTCCTTGGTCCAGCTCTACGGCACCAACCCCAAGACTGTGGCCAAGTGGCGCGCGCACCTCGGTGCTCGATGAGCCCATGGGTCCTCGGGACAGAGCAAGCCAGCATCTTTCCCAAGAGCAAGAACACCTGGCGATTGCGTTACGCAAGCAAGGGCATCTGTCGCTGGACATTCGTTCAAGGCTACAACTTCGGCAAGCACTCGAAGGCGCACAGGTGGAAGACGCCATTTCGAGCGATTTGCGAGGCATGGGAGAAAGATCCAGGCCGCTTTAGACTTCATCAGCACCATCTCACTGCGGGACTGAACATCCAACTGTAGCAAACAGGAAATGACTGAATCATACTTGGAAAATAATCCTAAAATCATTTCTAATATAAAATCAATAATAAAAGAAATGGCCAATGAAAATTACGACCTATTGCATACAGAAAAACTGCTAGGCAATGCATCGCCACAGGAATATACTGAGCGTTCTCGTGACATCTTTCGCGGAAGATTAATTACAATGCCACCCGACGATGCATTGCAGAAATCATACATATTTGATCTTCCAGGAGATCCAAATGATAAATACGCCATCGATGTATTTCTATGGAGCAACGGCGAAGAAAGTGACGCCGTGGCGACCTTTTGCGTAAGAAGAAATCCGAAGTCCAATGCTCAAGCAGTTTATCTTTATGATCTAAAAACTCCATAACACGTCCAGATATACGCCCCACCGGCCGCATTCTCGCCAGTCTGCCCTTCCAGGGAAGCCCATGAGCCGGGAAGTTTTGTGCCACCGGCCAACATTCAGGACGCGGGCGAAGAACCCAGCACCTACTGGTGCCAATGCGACCAGATCGGCACGCCGCTGGAGCTGGCCGACGCACAGGGCAAGGTGGCGTGGGCTGCGGACTACAAGGTGGCAGCGCTGGGGCAGCGACATTGTGCGCACAGGTCTGTATGTCGTGGGCCTCATCCCCGGCGTTGGCGAAATTGCCGGCGGCGCCAGCGTTGATCGATCTTGCCGAGGGCGATAAAGTCAACACAGCCTTGAATGCAGCAGTCATGATCTTGAGGGCCGGCATGGTGGCCACCGGGACCAAGTATGGAAAGTAGACAGCAGCGGCGACCACAGAAGCCCAGGAAAGAAGGTTGGCGTGAAGCAGCAGAAACTGGTTCATAAAGCAGCCCCACAGGCTAAAGGCGCTGTAGCGGAGAAAGCAGATGACCAAGGGGTGGAAAAGATAGAGTCAATCCCACGAATCACAAGGATTTCGGTAAAAAATCGACGATGCCTTTGATGAGTACATGCAATCGTTTTCAAGAGTTAAATAGTCTTGATTTTGATAAATACGTGGAAGACATGGTTCTATCTCATAGAGCCGTCAAACCAAACTACCATCAACATAAGCAATCACAATGAACATCGAAAAATTGCTATCGCTCTTGGGCCATACTTCTACAAGCGATAGTTTTAAGTATTTTCTTCTAGAAATGGCATAAATAGATTCCAAAAGGAGATTTCACAACAAGAATAAAAACCAAGGACAAATTGATTTCCATGGAATTTGATCCCACGGATTCATACAAGGAGAAATATCTTTCTCAACCCATTGGGGATGGCGGGTTCACTTTTGAATCCTTCGACATCAACAAAGGCTTCGAAGAAGAAATACCATTCAAGCTCGACTTCACAATGATAAGAACCAAGTCGAAGAAAATTGGGTAAATCGGTCAGCAAAAATAAGAAGACCTTGTCCAAATATATCAAAAGAAACCTATATAGTTATTCTATTCTATAAAGATAAATGGAAAGGCATAGAAACAATAAGAATAAGGAAGATGAACAGATTTGACGAAAA
>MQUG01001743.1:0-18222 GCA_007213375.1 Steinernema feltiae | reverse complement strand
CGGCCGTGTTTTACGGGCAGTGGAACGCGGCGACCAGTCAGCACTTTTGCTTGATATATAAATCAATAAACTAGGAGAAATTGTATTTTATTGATATAAAAGTCAAATGCAAACCCTTCAAGAACTCGGTGAATCCGTGGCCCGCCGGCGGCGCGCACTGGGTCTTCAACAAGGCGCCGTGGCCGCCCAGGCAGGCATCACACCCGAGACGCTGTCGCGCTTCGAGCGTGGCCGCTCGGCCGAATTCGGGACGCGCAAGCTCCTGGCCGTGCTGGCCGTGCTGGGCATGGAGATCGATTTCTTTGCCATGGGCCAGTCGGGCACTCTGGATGAACTGCGCCGCGAGCGCAACCAGGCACGGCCATGAAGCTCGCCGTCCACGTCCTGGGGCGGGAGGTCGCGGTGCTGGAGCCGGTGGGCGACTTCAAAAGCGTGCTGACCTACCACGCCCACACGGCGCCTGATGACTTCGTCTCACTCACCATGCCAGTGCGCACGGAGTCCTACGCCTGGGATGACCAGCTGCCCCCGTGCTGCAGATGAACCTGCCGGAAGGCTATCTGCTGCAGGTTCTGCAGGAACAGTTCGGCCCGCACATCGGGGCCAGCCCCGTCGCCCTGCTTTCGGTGATTGGCCGCAACATGGTCGGCCGCATCCAGGTCGCCGCGCCCGGCGCCGCTCTGCAGCAGCCTGCCAGTTCCGTGGAAGTGGCCGCGCTGCTGCGCGGTGACAACTCGGAAGCAGCCTTTGCCCAACTGGTTCGGCAGCACGCCACCAGTGGCGTCTCCGGCGTGGTGCCCAAGTTCCTGGACGCGAACGATGAGGCAGTCCAGGGCGGCAGCCCATCGCTGGCGGGGCACAGGAAGGCCAGCCTCATCACACGCCGCCACATCATCAAGGGCTCCAGCAGGCACTTGCCCTTTGTGGCATTGAACGAGCACCTGTGCATGCAGGTCGCCGCCAAGGTAATGCCTGCGGCACGGACAGAAATCTCGGACGACGGACAGGCCCTGGTCGTGCACCGTTTCGATGTCGATGACAACGGACAGGCCCTTTGGGGGATGGAGGACTTTTGCGCGCTGCTGGGCCTGCGCCCGCGGCCAAGTACGACACCACCTGGGAGCGCATCGCCAAGGCCGTGCGCGACCATGTGCCCGGCGAACGCCGGCTGCAGACCTATCGCCAGCTGGCCACCACGCTGCTGCTGACCTATGCGCTGCGCAATGCAGACTGCCATGCCAAGAACCTGGCCTTGCTCTACACCCGGCGTGCCGATGTGCACCTGTCCCCCGCCTACGACATGCTGACCACCGTCGTCTATCCCGGCTTCCAGCACAACCCGCCCAGCATCGAATTCATGGGAAAGAAGACCTGGACGCCAGGCAAGAGCCTGCAGAAGTTCATCGCCACGACCCTGGGGATTGCGCCCCGGGAGCAGGCAGTCATGGTGGAAGCTATCAGCGATGCAGTGGCCGACGCCGGACAGCAGGTCAGGGATGCCATGGCGCAGCACGGCGGCTTCAGGGACATCGGCAAGCGCATGCTGATGGGTTGGTCCGAAGGTGTTCAGGGCTTGCGCGATCAGCGCGTTTATGCCGTCGGTGATTGGAAACCGGGAGACGCCTTCGAAGGGTTTTCCGCACCACCGAAGCAGAAATCGTCCGCCAGCAAGCTTGTGCGTTCCCGCCTGCCGGGTGAGCGGTAGCACGCATCAACCTCGCTCAGCGAATGAACCCCGCCGCAAACGACGCCCGCAGGAACTCCACGAATACCGCCACCGAACGCGGCACGTGGCTGGCGTAGGGGCGGATCGCAAACAGCTGTTCGCCGAAGGCATCGACGGGCCGCCAGCCGGGCAGGACCTCGCGCAGGTGGCCGGAGGCCAGGCCCGATTGGGCGCTGAAGTCGGGCACCAGGGCGATGCCCAGGCCGGCCATGGCGGCGTCGCGCAGCATTTCGCTGTTGTTGGCGGCAAAGCCGCCGGCCACGGGCACGACGGTGCGTACTGCGTCTGCACCGGCGTCCGCACCGGCATCGGCGGGCACGAAGCTCCAGGCCATGGCACCCTGGGTGCGCGGGTAGTGCAGGCACTGGTGCGCGGCCAGGTCCTGCGGGGTGGCCGGGGTGCCGTGCGCGGCCAGGTAGTCCGTGCTGGCCACCAGCAGCGAGCGCGTGGGCGCCAGCGCCCAGGCCACATGGGTTTCGGGCGGGGTGGAGGCATGGCGCACGGCGATGTCGAAGCCCTCCATCGCCAGCGAGCGCAGGTGGTCAGACAGGTCCAGCTCCAGCCGGATCTGCGGATGGGCACGCAGGAAGGCCGGCAGCCGGGGCATGAGCTGCTGACGCGAGAAGGCCACGGGCGCGGTCACGCGCAGCAGGCCGCGCGGCTCGGCCGCCAGGTCGCGCACGCCCGCAAAGCTGTCGGCGATGTGTTCGAAGGCGCCGCGCGTCTCGTCCACCAGGCGCTGGCCCGCTTCGGTCAGGCGCACGCTGCGCGTGGTGCGCGTGACCAGGGCCACGCCGGCCGCGCGCTCCAGCTCGGCCACGCGCTGGCTCATGGCCGCCTTGCTCACGCCCAGGCGTGCGGCGGCCGAGGTGAAGCTGCCCTGCTGCTCCAGCACGACCAGCCAGTGCAGGTGGCTCCACAAGGCCTCGGCCTTGGCATCGGTTTTTTCATTTGCCATGCGGGGATTGTTCAGCAAAATGAACAATCAATTCAAGCGCAGCGCCTAGGCAGGCCGAAGGCGCACTCCTAGACTGGCTGGCATGAACACCGCAAACACCTCCTTCGCTTCCATCGTCCATTACGTCAACGGCCAGCGCACGGCAGGTGCCAGCGGCCGCGAGCAGGACGTGACCAACCCGGCCACCGGCCAGGTCACGGGCCGCGTGGCCCTGGCCTCGCGCGCCGATGTCGATGCCGCCGTGGCGGCCGCCCAGGCGGCCTTCCCCAAGTGGGCCGACACGCCGCCGCTGCGCCGGGCGCGCGTGATGTTCCGCTTCCTCGAACTGCTCAACCAGCACAAGGACGAACTGGCCCACGCCATCACGGCCGAGCACGGCAAGGTCTTCACCGATGCGCAGGGCGAGGTCAGCCGCGGCATCGACATCGTGGAGTTCGCCTGCGGCATCCCGCAGCTGCTCAAGGGCGATTTCACCGACCAGGTCTCCACCGGCATCGACAACTGGACGCTGCGCCAGCCGCTGGGCGTGGTGGCGGGCGTGACGCCGTTCAACTTCCCCGTGATGGTGCCGATGTGGATGTTCCCGGTGGCCATTGCGGCGGGCAACACCTTTGTGCTCAAGCCCAGCCCCATCGATCCCACGCCCTCGCTGCTGATCGCCGACCTGCTCAAGCAGGCCGGCCTGCCCGACGGCGTGTTCAACGTGGTCCAGGGCGACAAGGAAGCCGTGGATGCGCTGATCGAGCATCCCCAGGTGAAGGCCGTGAGCTTTGTCGGCTCCACGCCCATTGCCAACTACATCTATGAGACGGGCGCGCGCCACGGCAAGCGCGTGCAGGCCCTGGGCGGCGCCAAGAACCACATGGTGGTCATGCCCGACGCCGATATCGAACAGGCCGTGGACGCGCTGATCGGCGCCGGCTACGGCTCGGCCGGCGAGCGCTGCATGGCCATCAGCGTGGCCGTGCTGGTGGGCGATGTGGCCGACCAGCTGCTGCCGCGCCTGATCGAGCGCACCAGGGCGCTGAAGGTGCTGGACGGCGAGGACCTGGCCGCGGAAATGGGCCCCATCGTGACGCGCGCCGCGCACGAGCGCATCAGCGGCTACATCGACCTGGGCGTCAAGGAAGGCGCGCAGCTGCTGGTCGATGGCCGGGGCTTCGACGGCAAGGCGGCCGGCGCCGCCACGGGCACCGACACCTCGGGCGGCTTCTGGCTGGGCGGCACGCTGTTCGACCATGTCACGCCCGACATGCGCATCTACAAGGAAGAGATCTTCGGCCCCGTGCTGGCCGTGGTGCGCGCCAAGGACTTCGCCGAGGCCGTGCAGCTGGTCAACGACCATGAGTTCGGCAACGGCGTGGCCTGCTTCACGCGCGACGGCAATGTGGCGCGCGAGTTCGGCCGCCGCATCGAGGTCGGCATGGTCGGCATCAACGTGCCGATTCCCGTGCCCATGGCCTGGCACGGCTTCGGCGGCTGGAAGCGCAGCCTGTTCGGCGACATGCATGCCTACGGCGAGGAAGGCGTGCGCTTCTATACCCGCCAAAAGAGCATCATGCAGCGCTGGCCCGAGAGCACGCCCAAGGGCGCGGAATTCGTGATGCCCACGGCCAAGTAGGCGCAGGTTCGCTCCATGAAAAAACCAGCCCGCGGGCTGGTTTTTCTTTGGGGACTGCGACCTGTCAGAAGCGGTATCCGATGCCGATGGCGTAGACGTTGGGATTGAGCTTGAGCGACACGCTCTGGCCCGAGGACAGGTGTGCCGTGGTCTTCAGGAAGCTCTTGTAGTAGGCCACGTCCAGGAACCAGCGTTCGTTGAAGTTGTAGACGAAGCCGATCTGCGGCGTCAGGCCCCACTTGCTGTCCACCGAGGCCGTGGTGGGATTGGCCAGCGTGCCGCCGGTCAGGCCGTTGAGGGAGGCCGTGGTGCGCTCGCCGAAGAACTTGGCATAGGTCACGCCCAGGCCCAGGTAAGGGCGGAAGGCGGAGTTGGCCTCGCCGAAGCGGTACTGCGCGAACACGGTGGCGGGCAGCACCTTGGTGCGGCCGAGCTTGCCCGTGCCGGAGATGGCGCCATCGCCCACGAAGTCGTGCTTGAACGGCAGGCCCATGGGCACGTCGATGGCCCAGTTGTTGGTGACCATGTAGGTCACGCCGCCCGTGAGCTGGCTGTTGGCCTTCACGTCC
This sequence comes from Steinernema feltiae, assembly GCA_007213375.1. Classification (NCBI taxonomy): domain Eukaryota; kingdom Metazoa; phylum Nematoda; class Chromadorea; order Rhabditida; family Steinernematidae; genus Steinernema; species Steinernema feltiae. The sequence continues at coordinate 13,348 of MQUG01001743.1, read as the reverse complement.
ACGCGGGTGTCGGGGAAGCTGGGCGTGCTCAGCCAGCCGCTGCTGGTCTGGGGATCGATGCGCGTGGCGCCCAGGCGCACGCTCCAGGTGCCGGCGGACTGGGCGCTGGCGGCCATGCAGGCCGTGGCCATGGCCACGGCGGCGGTGATGCGCAGGAATTTCTTCATGGATGTGTCTCCTCGTGCTGCGTGTCTGCGATCACAGCCAGCCGGCGCGGGCCAGGGTGCGGGAGGCCAGCTGGCTCATCTGCTGATGGCCGTAGGGCGTGGGATGGAAGCTGTCGGCAAAGGCATAGCTCTTCCACCAGTTGGCGCTGGTCTCGCCCACGGGAATGGAGGCGGACAGCGCGGCCTCGGTGCAGGTCGGGAAGCTGTAGGTGGGCAGGCCGTCAGCGCCCACGCCGGTGGCCGGGCAGGCCGGCTTTTTCACGTTGGTGTAGGCGTACTGGGCGGGGTCGGCCATCTGCTGGCGGAACTCGCTGTAGAAGTCGATGATGGCCACGCGGCTCTCACCCGTGAAACCGGCCGCGACCTGCTGGTTGAAGGCCTTGACCCAGCCGTCGAACACGGTCTCCAGCTGCGCGGCGGCGGCCGAGCCCTGCTGCTGGGCCACGGACTGCAGCACCAGCTGGAAGCGCGGTGTCAGCGTGATGGCGGGCACGTTGAGGATGGCCACGCGCGTGGCGCCCTTGCCCAGCACATTGGCCTGGATGCTGGAGACAAAGCCCTTGGCCAGGTTCTGCATGTACAGGCCACCGGCCTGGGCCATGCCGGCCTGGCCCTGCTGCAGCAGCGCGCCCAGCGTGGCCGCGTCGATCTTGGTGGACAGCAGTGCCTTGAAGCTCGCACCCTGGTCCCTGGAGGCGGCCAGGAAGGCGCCGACCACGTCGGCCGCGTCATTGGCGCCGCCGTCGATCACCGCCAGGTCATCGGCCGTGAAGCCCGCCGCACCCGCCAGCAGGATCTGCTGCGTGATGGAGATCGGTGCCGTGGGCGCGCTGGTGTAGTTGATGCGGCCACCGCCCACGGCGTAGTTGTTGCAGGCCGTGTTGGGCGTGAAGGCCGTGCCGTTGAAACGCGGGCACAGGGAGATGTTGTACAGGCCCGCCACGCGTTCGGCCCAGACCTGGTTGGAGCCGGCGCCCGTCAGCGTGGCGTTCTGCACGGTGAACTTGTAGCCGAAGGTGCCGCTGTCGGAGAGGCTGTCGCCCATCACCTTGACGGAGGTGATCTTGGCCCGGGGAGTGGTGTCGGCGCCGCTGCCGCCGCCGCAAGCGGCCAGCAGGCCGGCCGCGGCCAGAGCGGCCGCGAGGATTCGATAACGATTTGCCAAGATGGAATCTCCGTGAAGTGTTATGAATAGCACGACCGTGCTTTTTTGCTAAGGCCATCGTAGCGACACTTGCGCATTGGCGACACCGGGCAACTACGGATAGGAATTGCCTGCCGCCCAGGCATTTCGCACGCGGGCGAACAGACGATAAGGACCGCCGCATGGCCCGTGGGTAGGACAACGTCCTTGCCGTGAAAACAATGAAAAAGGCCTGCGAAAGCAGGCCCTGCAGAGGGAGCGAAGGCGCCCGATCAGCGGTCGCGCGCCGTCCAGTCCACAAGCGCATCCCAGGCCGCGCGCGCAGCCGGGGCGTTGGCGTGGTTGGCCATGGCCACCAGCACGTAGCGGCGGCCGCTGGCCCCGTCCACATAGCCGGCCAGGGCCGAGGCATCGCGCAGCGTGCCGGTCTTCAGATGCGCCATGCCCTGGGCCCGGCTGAGGCTGCGGCGCAGCGTGCCATCCACGCCGACGATGGGCATGGAGGCAACGAACTCCGGCATCACCGGCGAGGCCCAGGCCTGCTGCAGCATGCGGCCCAGGCCGGAGGCGGTGATGCGCGCCTCGCGGCTCAGGCCCGCGCCGTTGTCGGCCACGGGCTGCTCGGCCGCGCCCCAGCGCGCCTGCCACCACTGGCCAGGGCCTGGCGCGAGGACTCGAAGCTGGCCACGCCCGTGCGCTGCATGCCCATGGTCAGGAACACCTGCTGGGCCATGACGTTGTTGCTGTACTTGTTGATGTCGCGCACCACCTCGGCCAGTGAAGGCGATTCGCTCTGGAACGCAGGCTGCAGCCCGGCCGGCACGCGGCCGTCGTGCACGGTGCCGGTGAGCTTGCCGCCCAGCTCGCGCCACATGCCCTCGATGGCGCGGGCCGCGAAGGCCTCGGGCTGGGCCGGCGCCAGCGACCAGCTCTTGTCCCCGCAACTGGCCGGGAACGGGCCGGCAAAGGCGATGCGCAGCGGGTCGGCCATGTCCAGCTGCAGCCGGGCGCGCCAGTCGCCGCACTCGCTGCCGGCCGGCGCCAGCGGCACGGTCTCCTGCTGCTGGATGCCGGCCAGCGGCGGATCGTATTGCAGCCGCGCCACGCCCGCCGCCGCGTCGGGCGTGAAGCCCACGGTCACGGCCTTGTAGTTGACCAGCAGCGCGTCGGGCGCCACGTTGTAGGGGCGCCAGGGTTCGTTGTCGAAGGTGGCCGCGTCATGGCCGCTCACGGAAAACGCGCTGCGGTCCAGCACGATGTCGCCCACGATGACCTTGATGCCCATGCCCTGCAGGCGGCGCAGCATCAGCCACAGCCGCTCCATCACGAGCTTGGGATCGCCCTGGCCCTGGATGTACAGCGGCCCGCGCAGCACGCCGTCCTGCACCGGCCCGCCCAGGAAGACGGGCGTGCGCCAGACATGGGCGGGACCCAGCTGGTCCAGCGCCGCATAGGTGGTGACCAGCTTCATGACCGAGGCCGGGTTCATGGCCACATGGCTTTGCCAGTCCAGGCGCGGGGCGGCACGGCCATCGACCTCGACCACCAGGGCGGAGACAGCATCGCGCGGCAGCTTGGCGCGCGCCAGGGCCGCCTCCACGGCGGGCGGCAGCCGGCTTTCTCGCACCGCCTTGGTGGCCAGGGAGGCCGGCGAGCTGGGCGCGTCAGCCTGGGCGCCTGCCACGCCGGGCAGGGCAGCCGCCGCCAGCAGCGCGGCCGCCAGGCCCCGGCGTGAACGCGGTGTTCCGAGTGAGAAGGCAGAGGAAATCGAGGAAATAAGGGAAGAAGACGGCGAAAGATGCAACATGGCCGGCAAGTCTACGCCGGTCATTGCAGCCCCGCCGGGCGCGGGACGGGCGGGGCACCGATAATCCTGCACTTGCTGCGGCACCGCCGCCTGCCCCAAGCCATGAATCTTCTTGCCCTAGACACCAGTACCGACACCCTCTCCATCGCCGTGCAGCGCGGCGATGCCGTCTGGAGCACAGCGGCCCCGGTGGCCCGCAGACCTCGACCGAGCTGATCCCCGCCATCCTGGCGCTGATGGCCCAGGCCGGGCTGGAATTCGCCGAGCTGCAGGCCATCGTCTTCGGCCGGGGCCCGGGCTCGTTCACGGGCCTGCGCACGGCCTGCTCCGTGGCCCAGGGACTGGCCTTTGCCGCCCGCGTGCCCGTGCTGCCCATGGACAGCCTGCTGGCCGTGGCCGAGCAGGCGCGCGTGCAATACGGCTGCACCGACCTCATCGCCGTGATCGATGCGCGCATGAACGAGGTCTACCACGCCGCCTACCACTGGGCTGATGGCCGCTGGAACGACATTGGCGAGCAAAGTGGCGACTTCGGCCTGTGCGCGCCCGAGGCCCTGCAACTGCCGCCCGGCACCGTGGTGGCCGGCAACGCCCTGGCCGCCTACGGCGAGCGCCTGGCGCCCAGGCCAGCCACCTGGCCGCCCTGCCCACCGCCGCCGCCATGCTGCGCCTGGCCCCGGCCCTGCTGGCGGCCGACCGCGCCTTGCCGGCCGACCAGGCCCTGCCGCGCTACATCCGCGATAAAGTCGCTCAGACCACGGCCGAGCGGGAGGCTGCCAAGGCGGCCGCCGCGCTGGCCCTGGCCACGCCAGAGGCCAACCCACCCGCACCATGAGCACGCACACGCCACAGCCCTCGCGGCCGCAGCCGCCCCTGACCGACGCTCCGGCGCCGGAGCGGGACAGCGTGCGCTTCGAGCCGCTGAACGTGCTGTCGCTCGACATGCTGCTGCCTGTGGAGCAGCAGGCCTACTCGCATCCCTGGTCCCGTGGCAACTTCATCGATGCCATGGCGGCCGGCAATGAAGCGCAGCTGCTGGTCGATGCCCGGGGCGAACTGGTGGGCTACTTCGTCGCCATGATCGTGCTCGACGAGGTCCACCTGCTCAACATCACCGTGGCCCCGTCGCGCCAGCGCCAGGGCTGGGCCCGCATCCTGCTGGACGCGCTGGCCCTGTGGGCGCGCCAGCGCAAGGCCCAATGGATCTGGCTGGAGGTGCGCGAGAGCAATGTCCGCGCACGCAGCATCTACGCCGCGCATGGCTACCAGGAGGTGGGCCTGCGCAAGAACTACTACCCCATGCACGACGGCCCGCGCGAGCATGCCGTGCTCATGAGCCTCAAGCTATGGCCCTGAATCTAGACACCCGCCAGCGGGCCATGCTGCACGCCATGGGCATCACCGTCTGGCTGCCCGAGCCGAGACCGCACCCGCCATGCTGTCCGAGGCCCTGGCTGCGCCCGCCGATGCGCCTGCAGCGGCGCCCTGGCAGATCCGCCGGCGGCCCGCCCCGTGCCGCCGCCCGTGCAGGAGGCGCCCCCCCAGGCGCCTGCTGCACCGGCGCCTGTCACCGCGCCAGCGCCCGCACGCGTTCCGGTGCCTGTTCAGGCGCCTGTCCAGGCGCCACTGCCTCCCGCACCCGTGCACGCCTCTCCCGCACCCGTCATTCCCGAACGCGAACGCCCGCCGCGCCGCTACGTGCAGCAGCCCGTGGCCGGCGCCCCGGGCCTGGGCTGGCGCCTGGGCCCGTGCGGCCCGTGTATGCGGCAACGCCGCCTGCCGGTGATGGCGGCGAAGGCGGCTGGCTGATCCTGCTGGAGCCGCCCGCCAACTCCCTGCCCCTGCCACCCGCCCAGCGTCCCGGCCCGACTGCGCGCGCACCGCGCTGGAAGGCGACGCGGCCCGGCTGCTGGACAACATGCTGCGCGCGCTGAACCTGCAGGACCATCCGCGCCTGTACAGCGCCGCCCTGCACCGCGTGCAGCCTGCGGCCGAAGGCCAGGAGGCGCCCCAGGTCCCGGCGCTGCAACCGTCGCTGGAGGCACTGCTGCGCGATCTGCGCCCGGCCTGCGTGCTGGTGCTGGGCCTGGCCACGGCGCGCGCCGTGCTGCAGCGCAAGGAGGCGCTGGGCCGCCTGCGCGCCGAGCCGCACCGCATTGCAGGCGTGCCCGCCGTGGTCAGCTACGACCCCAACTACCTGCTGCGCGCGCCCCAGGCCAAGGCCGGCGCCTGGGCCGACCTGTGCCATGCGCAGGCTTTTGTGACAGGCCGCCAGATGCCCCCTGGAGCCGCTTCCGAATAGCGCAGCCGGCCCGCATGTTGCAGCGCAACGCTGCATAATCCAACGCTTTGCATCTTGGAGAAAGCTCCGTGGAAACCTACCCCAGTTGGTAGCTTTCAACTCCCGGTTGGCCTGTGGGGTTGAAAGCACCTCCGATACCCCGCACGCCTGAGAAGAACACCTGGAGTGAGCCTATGCTCAACATCTTTACGCTGGCCAATGGCCGCCTGGTCCAAGAAGAGATCGAGTCGCTGGAGGAGCTGTCCCGCTTCAAGCCGATCTGGGTGGACCTGGAATCGCCCACGGTCGAGGAAAAGCGCTGGATCAAGCAGCACTACGAGCTGTCCATCCCCGAGGATGCGATGGACGACGACATCGAGGAATCGGCCCGCTTCTACGAGGAAGACAACGGCGAGCTGCACATCCGCAGCGACTTCCTGATCGACGATGACGAGGACCCGCGTTCGGTGCGCGTGGCCTTCATCGTCAACGAGCACAACAAGAACCTGCGCAGCTGCGGCGTATTGTTCTCCATCCACGACGAGGACGTGCCCGTCTTTCGCCTGCTGCGCATGCGCGCGCGCCGCGCGCCGGGCCTGATCGACGAGGCCAAGGACGTGCTGCTCAAGCTCTTCGACGCCGACGCCGAATACTCGGCCGACACGCTGGAGCGCATCTACGACGACCTCGAAAAAGCCAGCCAGATGGTGCTGTCCGGCGACGTGACCGACGACGTGGCCCGCGAGGTGCTGGGCGCCATCGCGCGCCAGGAAGACTTGAACGGTCGCATCCGCCGCAACGTCATGGACACGCGCCGCGCCGTCAGCTTCATGATGCGCTCCAAGATGCTCAATGCCGAGCAGTTCGAGGAAGCGCGCCAGATTCTGCGCGACATCGAATCGCTGGACAGCCACACGGCCTTCCTCTTCGACAAGATCAACTTCCTGATGGATGCCACGGTCGGCTTCATCAACATCAACCAGAACAAGATCATCAAGATCTTCTCGGTGGCCAGCGTGGCCCTGCTGCCGCCCACGCTGATCGCCAGCGTCTACGGCATGAACTTCCGCTTCATGCCCGAGCTGGAATGGGAGTTCGGCTACGTCTACGTCATCGGGCTCATGGTGCTCAGCGCCGTGGGCCCATGCTCTACTTCCGCAAGCGCGGCTGGCTGAAGTAGCGGCAGCCGGTCCCCTCGGGCCGGCGCTTCTCAGGCCAGCGCCACGGCCTCGATCTCCACCTTCAACCCGAAATGCAGCGCCCCCGTGGGCACCACGGCACGCGCGGGCCGGTGCGTGCCGGCCCAGTCCGCGTAGATGCGGTCAAAGGCCGGCCAGTGCCGCCATGTCGTCCAGGTACACGCGCACCTGCAGCAGCCGCGGCACGCCGCTGCCGGCCAGCTCCAGCGCCGCAGCCAGGTTGGCCAGCGCCTGCCGGGCCTGGTCCTCGAAAACCGGCATCCACCAGGCGCGTGCCGTCGGGCCGTATGGGCAGCTGCCCTGACACGAAGACCAGCCCCTGGCCCGTGGCCGTGTGGGCTGTAGTGGCCGCCCGGCGCAGGCAGGTTCGGCGATGCCTGGCGCAGATCGATCCCGTTTTCACCAGCCATGGAGCCGCTCCCAGGTTTGCACCGAGCCATCTGCCGCCAGCGCCTGGTAGGCCGGGAACTGCGCGCCCGTGGCGCAGGCATGGTTGGGCAGGATGCGCAGCCGCGTGCCCAGGGAAAGCGCGTGGCGATGTCGGCCTCCGCCGCGCCATCGGCCCGGGCCAGAATGCCGTGCTCCTGGTTGGCTCCCGTGAGCACCAAGCCCGGCATCACCCGCCCCTGCAGGTCGCAGACCTGGCCGTAGCCGAAATCCTGTTTCTGCCGGGCCGTGCCACGGTCGCGGCTCATGGCCATCCAGCCCGCATCCACGATGGCCCAGCCTTGTCGGCCTGGTGGCCGATCACGGTGGCCAGCACCGACAGCGCCACGTCCTCGGCCGCGCACACGCCGATGTTGTGCATCACCAGGTCGAAGAACACATAGACGCCTGCGCGCACCTCGGTCACGCCGTCCAGCCGGCTGGCCGCCAGCGCCGTGGGCGTGGAGCCCACGCTGACCACGGGGCACGGCAGGCCGGCCGCGCGCAGGGCCTCGGCGGCCTGCACGCAGCCGGCGCGCTCGCGCTCGCCAAGGCCTGCAGCGCCTCGGGCGTATCCAGCTCGTAGCTGGAGCCCGCGTGCGTGAGCACGCCGCCCAGGCGCATGCCGCCGTCGTGCAGCGTGCGGCCAATGGCCAGCAGCAGCGGCGTATCGTCTGCGCCCACGCCAGAGCGGTGGCCGTCGGTGTCGATCTCTATCCACACCTCGAAGGCCTCGCCCTGCTCGCGGCCGAACGCGGCAATGGCCTGGGCCGCCGCCACGCTGTCCACGATGAGCTTGAGGTCGCAGCCGCGCCGGCGCAGTTGCAGGGCCTGCGGCAGGCGGTGCGGCGCCATGCTGACTGCATACAGGATGTCGGTGGTGCCAGCGGCAAAGAACTGCTCGGCCTCCTTCAAGGTGGAGACCGTGATGCCCGAGGCCCCGGCCGCACGCTGCGCGGCGGCCACGGGCACGCTCTTGCTGGTCTTCACATGGGGGCGCAGGCGCACGCCCTGCGCGTCCATGCGCTGCTGCATGCGGGCGATGTTGCGCTGCATGCGGTCGAGGTCGATCACGGCAGCGGGCGTGTCCAGGGTCAGAAGTGTGTCTTGCATGGTGTTTCTCTCTCCATCGTCAATCCAGGTATTGGCCTTTGGCCTGAGGGCAGGCACATCGTTGCGCAGTCCCTGTTCGATCAAGGCGGAGACCGTGGCCGGCACGGCCTGCTCGGGCGACGGCAGCTCCACCCCAGCGCGGCCATCTGTGCGCGCAGGCCCGCATCGCCCATGGCGTGCTGCAGCGACCGCGTCAGCCGCGCGAGCACCGCCGGCGGCGTGCCGCGTGGTGCGAAGATCGCATTCCATGAGCGCGCCTGCAGGGCGTGGCCGGCCTCGGCGGCTGGCCGCCGTGCCCGGCAGCTGCGCCAGTCGCTGTGTTCCCAGCACCGCAATCGCCTTGATGCGGCCGCCCGCGATCTGCGGCAGCGCCGTCGTCGTCTGGTCGCACATGAAATCGGTCTGTCCGCCCATGAGATCGTTCATGGCAGGCGCGATTCCGCGATAGGGAACATGGGTGGGGCTTTGGCCCAGCGCCGACAGCAGCAGCACGCACCCATAGTGCGATATCGAGCCCCACGCCGGCGCTGCCATAGGAGGCTGCGGCCTGGTTGCGCTGAGCCACTCGGCGAACTGGCGCAGGTCGGAGGCCGGCAGATTGGCACGCGCCAGCAGCAGCATCGGCGCCGCGCCCGCAGGTCCCACTGGGGCGAAGTCGGCCACGGGGTCATAGGGCAGCTTGCGGTACAAGGCCACATTGACCACATGCGTGCCTATGCCGCCAAAGGACAGGGGTGTAGCCGTCGGCGGCGGCCTTGCGCGCCTGGTTCAGGCCGATGGTTCCATTGGCGCCACCCAGGTTCTCGATCACCAGGGGTTGGCCCAGATGCTCCCCCATCTTCTGAGCCACGGCACGGGCCAGCGCATCGCTGGGCCTCCCGGGGGAAACGGCACGACCAGCGTGACCGGCCTGGCCGGAAAGGCAGCGCCGGCCTGCGCCAGGGCTCCCTGGCTCCACGCCATGGCACAGACGATGGACAGGACCGGGAATGCGGACACAAGGGACAACGGCAGGGCTGGACGCAGCTGCATGGCAGGCTCCTCACAAGGGTGGACAGGAAAGGACGGCGGGCACAGCACCGGCTGCACCCTCGGGGTTCAGCCCTGCTGCAGGGAAAAATCCCTGAGCCAGGGCAGTGCCGGCGCCAGCGTGGGTGCTTCGGCCTCGGCCTGCGGCGCACCCGTGGGCCGCGACAGGCCCACGCAGTTGTGCCAGAAAGTACGCAGGCCCACGGCCGAGGTGCCGAACAGGTCATAGCCTGATCCGGCCACGAAGGCAGCCTGGCCAGCAGGCAGCCCCAGCCGGTCCAGCGCCAGCTGGTAGGGCCGGGGGTCGGGCTTGTAGAAGCCTGCTGCTTCCGAGGTCACCACCACATCCCAGTCCACGCCCAGCAGCGCGGCGGCACGTTGACCCAGGCGCTCGGAGCAATTGGTCACCACGGCCAGGCGGCAGTGCGGGCGCAGGGCGGCCAGCAGCTCGCGTGCGCCATCCCAGGGCTGCAGCTGCTCCCATTGCGCCTCCAGCCTGTCGGCCACCGCCTCGGGCAGGCCCCGGTTGCGGGCCGCCGTGCGCACCAGGTCCTCATAGGGCTGGTAGGCGCCGCAGCCATAGGTCAGGCGCAGGTATTCGGCGCGCCAGTCGCGCCCGGCAGCCTCGCTGCCGGCGGCCGCATTCCAGACGGTCCAGGAGTCCAGCAAGGCGGTCAGCAGGTCGAAGAGCACGGCCCGGGGCCATGCGGCAGAGGTGGGGTATGGGGTGTTCATGCCTTGGCACTGTACGGACCAAGACCATGGTCGTGGTTAAATCTGCCGTCATCAATCGTTAAGGCAAATTGAATGATTGCCATCGAGGACCTGCAGCTTGCCGCCGCCCTGCTGCGCGAAAGCTCGCTGAGCGCCGCAGCCCGTGCGCTCGATGTGACGCCGCCCGCCCTGTCCATGCGGCTGCGCCGGCTGGAGGCCGAACTGGGCCTGTCCCTGGCCAACCGCAGCGCGCGGCGCCTGGCGCTGACGCCCGAGGGCGAGCGCTTCGCCCGCGAGGCCGTGCGGCTGCTGGGCCAGATCGAGGAGTTGCGCGACTCGCTGCATGGCGATGCCCGCCAGCTGGGCGGCACGCTGCGCATTGCCGCGCCCTTTGGCTACGGGCGCAGCCGGCTGGCGCCGGCCCTGGTGCCCTTCACGCGCCAGCACCCGCAACTGAAACTGCAGCTGGACCTGCGCGAAACGCCCTTCCCCGACCGCCACGATGCCGACGCCGTGGTCCACATCGGCGCGGTGCGCGACTCCTCCTGGGTGGCGCGCGAGCTGGCCGCCAATGACCGCTGGCTTTGCGCCAGCCCCGACTACCTGCGCCGCCACGGCACGCCCGCCACGCCGCGCGAATTGCTGGAGCACGCCTGCATCTGCATCCGCGAGAACGAGGAGGACGTGACGCTGTGGCACCTGCGCCCGGCCGCCAGCCGGCGCGCCGCGGACGGCCAGACCCTGCGCGTGACGCCGTCCTACGTCACCAACGATGGCGGCGTGGCCCGCCACTGGGCCGAGCAGGGCCTGGGCCTGGTGCTGCGTTCGCAATGGGACATGGAGCAGGCCGTTGACGAGGGCCGGCTGGTGCGCGTGCTGCCCGACTGGCATTTCGGCAGCGCGCCCGTCACCCTGCTGGTGCCCACGCGCAAGGGCCGCACGGCGCGCGTGCAGGCCCTGGTGACGTTTCTGGAGCAGTGCGCGGCAGCGGGCGTGCTGTAGTGCAGGTCAGGCCGTGCGCGCGGACCTGTCCCGGGCATCGCTGGCACCGTGGGTGCCCTGGCCGCGCTCGCGCAGCCACAGCACCAGGCCGCAGACCATGACCACCAGCTGCGTGCCCACCAGCAGGCTGAAGCCGGCGACGAAACCGCCACCGGCCGAATGCGAGGTCCAGCCGATGACGGCCCCCATGAGCGCAGGCATGAAGCCCGCCACCAGGGTCGCCGTGCCGTTGACGACACCGTAGGCGCTGGCCACATGCTCGGGCCGCGCGCAGTACTGAACGGTGCTGGGAATGGCCGGGCTCATCAGGCCCCAGCAGAAGTTGGCGGCGATCAGGCAGTAGGCCGCCGCGTAGCGGTCTTCCATGTGGATGGCCAGCCAGATGGCCAGCGCCAGGCCCAGGCTGCCGCCGACGAAGATCAGCGGCACCTGGCGGCGCGGCAGGCGGTCGATGACGATGCCGCCGACCAGCACGGCCAATACCGTGGCGTACTGCGGCAGCGAGGCCAGCCAGCCCATCTCGCGCAGAGAAAAGCCGCGCGACTCCAGATAGGCCGGCAGCCAGTTGCTGCTGCCCCAGAGGTAGGAGAAGAAGGCCGCCGACAGCACGGCCACCAGCACCAGATAGCGCGTGTGCATGGCGCCGCGCACGATCTGCCCGACCTGTCCCACCGCCTCGCCCAGCGAGCGCGGGCGCGGCATGCCGGTGTCCACGCGGGGCATGCGGATGAAGGCCAGCACCAGCGGGATGCCGATGGCCACATTGATCAGGCCCAGCACGTGGAACGAGGTCTGCCAGTCATGGCCGGCCACCAGGTAGCCGATCAGCGGGTAGCCCACCGCCAGCCCCAGGCCCGTGCCCATGTTCACGAAGGAGTTGGGCAGGCCGTTCTCGTGGCTCTGGAAATGCGCCTTGATGTAGCTGCCCGCCAGCGAGTACAGCGGTCCTTCGGAGATACCCAGCAGGATGCGCGAGGCCAGCAGCAGGCCATAGCTGTTCATGGCCGGGGACAGAAAGGACACGGCGCCCCACAGCAGCAGGCCGACCACCAGGCTTCGGCGCACGCCGAAGAGCGCCGCGCAAAACGGCGTCAACACGAAGGAAGAAACGCCGTAGCCCACCATGAAGGCCGTGGCCAGCAGGCCCTGGCGCGTGCGGTCGTCGTGCGTCAGCCCGATGTGGTCCAGAAATCCCTGGTCGAGGATGAGGATCGAAAGGTTGATCCGGTCCACATAGGAGATGGCGACGATGATGAAGAGGCTGATCACCCCCCACCAGCGGGCCGCACGCATATCTTTCATGGCAAGTCTCTATCGCCCGATGGGCTGTATCAGAAGAAGTGGCGCACGCCCACCTCGAAGCCGGAGGAGCGGCCGCCCAGCGTGGTGCCCGGGGCCGACAGGCCCTGCACGCCGATGGACTTGGCCGCGCCGTCCTTGTTCTTGAGGAAGGCCACCGTGCCGTAGACCTGGGTGCGCTTGGACAGGTTGTGCCCGTAGCCCACGCTGATCTTGTTCCAGTCGGCATTGCTGCCGTCGGTGTTGTAGTGGCCGTAGGAGGCCTTGAACTCGCCCATGCCCACGGGCGCGGTCACGCCCAGCTGCAGGGCGGTGACCTTGAGGGCGCCGCGCTTTTCGCTGGCCCACAGCAGCATGGGCTTGGCCACGCCGAAGTCCCAGCTCAGGCCCACGTTGCTGGCCGTGAGGTTGGTCGCATCGCTGTCGCCATAGAACTTGCCCGTGGCCAGCGCGCCGTTGAAGGGGCCCTGGCGGTAGCCGAAGCGCAGGCCGCGGTAGTCGCCCTGGTTCTTGTTGGGTGCGCTGCGCGCCTGCTCGCCCATGGCCACCTGCACCTGGCCGTAGAAGCCGCCCAGGTTCTGCGGCAGCAAGTAGCTGACCGCGTTGCTGATCTGGATGGGCGCGCCGCCCGTGGCCGTGCCCGTGCCGGGAATGCCCAGCATGGTGAAGCCCATGGTGCCGCCCACGCCGTTGGTGAGGAAGGGGTCGAAGATCAGCGTGCTCAGGAAGGTGGCCGAGTCATCGCGGCCCAGGCGCACTTCGCCGAAGTCGCCCGACAGGCTCACGGTGGAGCGGCGGTTGAAGCTCAGGCCACCACCGCTGGCCTTGCCCGAGCCGCTGTCCACGTCCATGCCCGCCTCCAGCCAGAAGCCCGCACGCAGGCCGCCGCCCAGCTCTTCCGTGCCGCGAAAGCCGAGGCGGCTGATGTTGGCGCCGCCCGTGGACAGGCCGGTCTTGGAGGGCCGGAGCCGTTCAGGTGCGTGACGCCGACATCGACGACGCCGAAGATCTCGACCTTGGACTGCGCCGAAGCGGCACCGGGCAAGGACGCCAGGCAGGCTAGCGCCACGCCCAGCATGGGCGTATGGATGGTTTTTCATGGGGTTGTCTCCTCTGGGGTGGTGGCTTGGGGGGTGGCTTGGGGGTGGTGGGTTGTTGCCTTGCAGG
>MQUG01001739.1:0-13594 GCA_007213375.1 Steinernema feltiae | reverse complement strand
GCGCATTGACACAATGAGAGGCGCGAGGACTTTCTACGACTCTCTGTTTTGTGCTTGCACAATAGTACTACGCTCCATGACGTTTCTGCAGGCCAAAATTCGGTTTTTCAAGCTTCTTATCGTACTAATCCTTCACTCTCGCTTTCTGCTTTGTGGTTGCAAAACATAATTGACGTGCACTCAAATCAGAATCAAATCAGTCGCTTTTCGCGGTTCTTATCGTACTAACAGCGCTCGTCACCACCGCTCTGCCCACCTAATGAGTACCCAACTGTTTGCACTCCCTCTAGTCATCAGAGCCAACTGTTAGTGGTTCAAAGCAAGGACGGCGAAGTGATATTTTGTGATTTATGGAAACGACAAGCATGACAAACATGCCAGTTACAAGTGATTGATCGTTTATGTCGGTTTTTTAACTGAATAAACGCTGAAGCGCGCGCGATCCGCGCCTTTAGTTAATTGTCATTGTAAACCTTCCTGAATTTTGAATACTGAATAGAGCGCGCGCGAATGTAAGTTCATCACGATAGTTTTCACCTAATAGCGCACTTTCGAAAACTTATTTAATTTCCATGGCATTCCACTTTGATCCGTTCATCAACTTTGCTTCTCTCCAACAAACATCGGCTTCGTCGCAAAATGAGACACCTGACATCTATCCTCATTGCAACGTTTGAAAGACGTGCGCGCGGTGGCTCATTGGCAGTGCGTTTGTCTGTTGTGCGCGGTGTCTGAGTTCGATGCCCGGTGGCGTCGTCTCTTTTGTGTTGAGTTTTCTGAACGACCGGTCGTTTCAACGTCTCGAATGACTCCGGTGCGGACAGAAAAACACACACACACACAAACATACCCGTCAGTTTGCGCTTATTATATAGGGGGGATTGAATTCAATCGCAAACGTCTCAAAGTGGTAACAGCCTAGGGATGACGCTAACCTACAGCTTCCAACGCTCAGAGACCACTAATCGTCTTAGATTCCTTATCAGCTTAGTTTTTCAGCCAAATTTCTGACATTTTTGGAGGCAATTTAACTTCCTGGGGCAAAGATCAACATCGGCTATCACTTGAATGATGCAAATTAACAGCTTTGATGGACAATTTAGGGCCAAGACCTGCTTAGTGCTACTTTTAAAAGTGCATTTTTGCTTTTGCGGGAAATTTCCCAGACTGTTTCTCATGAATTTTCAAAGATTTCTCCAGAAACCGATGTCCAACTCACCAATAAAGACGAAAATCATATCGCCGATAAACTCCGCAACCAGCTTGCTAACCAAGCAATACGGTCTCGGCTCATCATCATGCGGATGCATGATCGTCAGCGAAGGCGGCATTTCGTCGTCGTGATGGCCGAAGTGAGACTGAAAGCGGGTTGTTTAGGCCTATAATCACGAATGCCCCAACGAGCACAGAGGACATAAAAGGCCGGAAGTGGGACGAAAGCGGACGATTAGGCGCCCAGGCGGCCAACACAACAACACAAAACCTACTTTCGCGTTTCTCAAATTCAGATTTGTCGATTTCGGAAAGTCGAGGTCCACACTCAGGGTGCTCGATTCAGTTCGAGGCGATCCGCTCATGGTGCTCTGAAACAGGCCACAAATCAAAAGCAATTCCCACGCCTTGTTTAACGATCACGGGGCGGAGAGGAAGCGCCGAGCGGGTGGATTGAAACGCGAAGCGCAGGTAAACACGACGTGTGACCGACTGATAATGCGGACAATCTTGAGAGATGCAGCGCACACGTGAGCGCAGTGAGCGATAATAGGCGCGCTACACGAGATGCTTCCGGAGAGGTCATTGTAAATTCTTTTGACGTCGTCGTTTTTTCAAAAAGAACGCGAAAAGATGGATGATTAAGTCGCTGCGTTGCCGTTTGTGGGCAAATCGTATATTAAAGAGCACAGCGAACGATTGAGGCGATGAATCATGCGAAAATTATCATTTCAATTGTGAAAATACGGGGAATTTGGAGATGTTTGGGAATACGTGGAGGGAAAGGAAAAATAAAGGATTATTGAGGGGTTTTTGGAGAGAGGCACCGCTAGAAAAGGCCATTTTTATGGCAAAAACAGCCATAAACGTCAATTATTTGTTTTATGCGGTATAAGTAAGAGTAATTGTCGTTGCACACAAATAAACTTCAAAAAATCGCTGTCATTAACAGATTTAGATTTTGAGATCGAAAAATGCCGGAAATTGAATTAATTCGTAGATTAAATCCTTAGAAATATTTCAACTCGATCTTTTTGTGAAAATACGTGAAAATACGGAAAATAATGTTTCTGGCAAAACTTCGAGATATTTGGAGGTCTTCAAACGGCAAATACGCTGCGAAAAACTCAAAATAGCAGCAGAATTAAACACATTGGTGGATTTAAAGCTCTGTTAGACCATTTCGATCAAAAACAACCGTAAAGATCTCGTTTTGCCTGAAAATGTTTGTTTTATGCAGTTATTTATAAGTTTGAATCACGTGGTTAAACTTAAAAGCGAGCTGAATCTGGGCAACACAAACAAATCAAAAGACCAAAAAATGGTTTTTCTTATCTTGTTTACAGCTATTCAATAGTAGGACTCTGTGATTAGATGATGTGTTAAATGCATACAAAAGCTTACAGGATAGCGGAATGGTTTATGAGTTACATCAGAAAGCAATTTTCTTTTCTGATTTCTTAACTGATGTTTCAAAGACCGCGATCCCGGTCATTAATCAGTAAAGGCAAAAAAACGAGCCTAAAAACGCCGCACAGTTTGGGGAACTGCAATACTGATAAGATTCTTTGGACGATTAGCAAACAGCGCGCAAGAAAATATGCCTGTAAACAATTTCCTAATGCTTGTGCACAACTCCTAGAACCTTTAAAACACAACTAATCGGTTTAACTGCTGAAAGGAACACTTAAAGTACGATAATACGAGCGATAATATTGACATAACGATCAATCACTCGTTAAAGTCGAAATTGGTCGTTTGATTGGCGTGCTCCTTTGTCGCAAGGCCATAAAATCTCTAAAAATCACTTTGATACGTAATAAAGTGCCCGAAGAGGTCACTTGTAATAGCTGGAACTGCAATAAACATGCAGTCGTTCCCTTAAATCATCAAACCGGAGTTGGCGAGAACGATTAGTGCGATAAGAAGCGCGAAAAGCCGATTTTTGGCCTGCAGAAACGTCATGGAGCGTAGTACTATTGTGCAAGCACAAAACAGAGAGTCGTAGAAAGTCCTCGCGCCTCTCATTGTGTCAATGCGCCGTGGAAAGAGTCAATTGGACGGATTAAGTGGCGGCGGCGGAGGAAGACATCAAGGAACCAGTCAAACGCCACTTCAGGGCGATGTTAATTCGTTGTTTATTCGCGCAAATTGGGAAGAAATACACTTGACTCGATCACAGCTTGCTTCTGCTCAGCTTAGCCACGAGTTCAGACCACCAATCAGGTCTGCAATTTGTTGTTTTTTGGCATTCTTCAAAGAGGCGCTTGTAGACTCGTCCGTCGGATGCTCCAAGGGCTGAATTTAGGATGAAATCGCTTGGAGCGATGACGTCACAGAGGGCGATTGCGTCATTGGTCAGGTCGTTCTCGGCTTGAGCCAGTTGATCACCGATAGTGTTGCCAAATTCAGGACCGCTACAGTATCCGCCTAAAATGCACACATTTGGACGAGAACAGCTTGAAATAGAGCTTGCCGATGTACAAGGTGGAGAGGTGGTTTACAAGATTCGCTAGACCGAAAATTTTGCACAACTTGATCAAGACCGGCCTTAAGTCTTCAGGAGCTTCAAGAGCTGTCGCATAGCTCCACTCGAGCATGGTCAGCTCAGCAAAGGCAGTAGCCATCGGTTGGATGTAGACGACCTGAGCGTCGTTTCTCGCTTCAAACGTCGACTTCCCGGTCTTCAAGACTTTGCCTGTTTCAACAGCTAGGTGCTTGATTAACCATTTGTAGGCATGGAAAACGTCTGAAATAGCACATTTTAGGTATATAATAAGCTTGTTCAGACTGACCTTTCAGGATATCACTACTAAATCCTATAAAATCATTGATTTTTTCACCCAAAAACGCGACAGATCCGAGAGGTGAGCGAGGGTCCTTTTGCTTAGCTAGCAAGAAAAACGCCGCTTGTTGAATAATCAAGTAATTGTCGCCTTCGTAGGTCTGCGATGGATCAAAATCGTTCCTGAGATCATTTAGGCGTGACGACTTCATGTATCCATGACCTCCGCAGGCCAATCTCGCTTCAGACAATCCTCGACAGGCCATCCATGTGGCCACCGCCTTGCACGCTACGCTTAGAACGTGGATTTCACGTCCTAGTTCCGCAATTTCAGCAGATTTCTCTCCCATGGACATGCGTGTAGTATAATCGAGAAAGAAATCGTTGAATTTTCGATGAAACATGGCAATCACGTAGCCATTGGCGAGGATTGGGAAGAGACGATGCTTCTGAAGGGGAAAGTTGATGACTGGGAGCTCTTCTAAACCCAAAATTTGAGTTGAAAAACCACACACAATGTTAACTGACCTTGGTCGCTTGGACCAAATTGTCTTCGAATGTAGGAATACCGTATCGCTATGACGGCAGCCGCCTGGCAGCCTTGAGCTGCTTTGTAGAGCACTCCGATGCGACTAAAGGCGAGAGCGCTGAGTGTTGCAGCGTGTTGAAGGTTTGGATTCTGGAAATACCAAACGTGATTATTAGAGATGAAGGCTACGGTGCCTTAAATGTTGATTTGTAGTCACCATCAGACGTCAACGAGCAATTTCTGTCCAATAAAGCGGTCAATGGAGCCCGAAATCCCTTGAACATCATCCATCCGGTGCCAACGCCGTTCCAGGCGCCCACCAGCTCACCTACTGAACCAATGGTGATTCCCGGTAACGGCTTGAAGGTTGATAGATCCCGAATTTGGATGATGAAGGAATGAAGACCATGACAGACATCTTTCACGTAAAGTTGGGCAAATACAAGTGCGTGAGTGGCGGAGGTCCCTGCAATTGAGGATACGGTAATGCTAGAATGTTATTTTTAGCTGCACAAATACTATGACGTTTCTTCAGCTTTCAAATCGGCTTTTTTGCTATTCTTATCACACTAATCGCGCTCGTCATCACCTGCGTTGCTGTTTGTAGTGATCTTAGAGTGATCAAAGTAGACATTTTGTAGTTTACATAACGAACAATCTTTTGTGATTGGCCAGACTTAACAAACATGTTTAAACTACGGTATTTTATTAAAGTCATGTCTTAAGCAGTTGAAGATTTTTTAGGAATTTGAACTTTAGGAAGTAGTTTTTAACATTTTCATGCCTACCTAACATAGCAGACCAGCACTTCATCGACTCTTTATTCGGAGTTTCGAACACCAATTCGCCGTTCTCTAAAGTAGCTCTCGTTTGAAACGCCTTTGTGTCTGATCCATGTGACATCTCTGTCAGACACAGACAGCCAACAATCTAAAATCACATTTTAGCTCGTTTTATTGACTTTCTCGCCTACGTTATGCTTCAACAATCCCTCGATGATCGGTTTGTGTTTTGCCGTCCCCTGTGACATTAGAATATACGCGATTCCAATCGATCCTAGCGTGTAACGAGTCACAAGACCGCCATCGTAGAGCTCCAAAGCGTTCATGAAATAGTGCAATTTGCGGAGATCTAGCGTTTCTGTCTGGAAATGACCCATTTTGAGACAGGAAGTCTGACAGCTCACTTTTCGGAGGCCAAGAAAGTCGTAATGAACTAGACGAGTCCATTGCTTCTGCATTAGCTCTTCTGCTTGGTTTTTAGTCAGCGTTGTCCACTCCCGCTGGAAAACAGGATCCGCTTCCAAGCATTTTGAGACGCGTTGCTAGATAGAATAGCATTTAAATGACCAAAAATTGGTGATTTTTACCGTAAATTCAATACATTCCTCGCCTTCTAGGAAAATCTTCAATTTCCGCCAATCAAACGTGGTATTCTGGCGGAATTCAGTCAAAGGCGACTTGGGAAAGTCGGGAAGCATATTTTCAGATATCGCTCAAAACAAACACACACACGAAGACGTTGTTGACTACTGCGACGGGTTTGAGTACATGAAATGTAGTTTGACACTGCGCAAAAAGGGCTGATTGCATCGCCAAGTATCGATTTGGTTTGTTATCGTTTAGTGGAGAAAACAGTTCATTTGCGTTTGATTCTTAGCGGCAAAAAGGGTGTAGTGAACCGTGTAGAAAACAGCGCTGGTTGCTAGTCAGCAATTCAAAAGTTTTCAGATTTCAGGAAAGCGCATTAAATGAAAGTTAGAGGCTTTGACCCAGTCTTAGGCTGAAAATCAAACTTGAACGCGTTTCACCTGGCTCCAAAATCTATGTTATAGCCAAGAATTAGGGCAACGTCGATTGCAAGTTCTGAAAGAGACAGCGGTGACCACAATTTTCGAGCACTGGGAATTAGTCGGGAACCAAAAATGGTGGGTTCTCGAAGCGATAGGGTTCTCGAAGCCCACGCGGTCTGTCATCAGGACATTTGACATAAAACAAACTGACATAATTGTCGTGGTCCTGAACCAGATCCGAACTTTTGCGGTTTACTTGTTAAGTGCGAAAATCAACGTTGCGCTGAACGAAAAACCAATGCAATTTGTTAAAATTTGTGGTTTCACACGGAAAAATTACGCGATGCGAACATGGCGCATTGGCATATAGGTCAGCATCAGAAGTGTCAACATCACAAAGCTGAAAATGTATCGTGGCGCGCGACTCTTCTGTTTCCTCAACAAAGCTGCTCAACTTCTCCATTCACCGAGAAACCAACCAAATGCGCGTGAGCTGCTTTGCGACCTCGTCGAAAGGAACCTTGAATTCTTGCGCTCATTTCCTGAATACTTGCAGCACGTTGCTTCCCTTCAAATTGCGAACGAATTCGCCCATCTCCCTAACGAGGTCATCAACGACGTCGTCACCATCGCTGCCAAAACTCAAGATACCGAACATGTGCAAGTGGACCTTCAATTTCTCAAGGAGATTCAAGGATCGTGGGGTCAGCTGGCCCAACAGCAAATTCTGTTTGTAATGGAGGGACAACGACTTTACTCCAAATGTTATCGACTGGGAAAAGTCAAGAAAGACGAAATTCAATATGAAGAAATTGGAAATCGGCGCATTGGATACGCAAAATTTACGGGAGGAAATGATTTGTGTATACTGAGAAAGATTGGTGCTAATCTTCAGGGATCCATTGAATTTGAGAATGTTGGTAAAGCGCCTGACGAAGTGTTCGACTTCATCATAGGCTACTTTACAGAAATCTCTTGGCGCTGTGCGGAATGGACTTGGCTCTCTGGAATTTGGCTTGAGCGAGGAGCGATCGACTTTATCAAACGGCAACTGCAGTCAAAGCACCTAATGGAGCTGAAAATCGCAGCCACGGGTTTAGAGAGTGGAGAACTAGATCAGCTTCTGGTCAATTTTGTAAAGAAACCGTACAAAAGTCTCACCATAGCGCAATCTGATGATCTTCGGTCAACTGGATTTTTGCAATGGAAGCTCAGATTTGGAGGTTACTGTTTACCGTACCAAGTTATCGAAGAAGCGTGTAAAACGTGGGAAGCAACAAGACAATTTGCCTTCAGCAAGCAAACGATTCTTGGAGCGGTTTCCGATGAGACTTTCAACAAAAACAAGGACCATTTTAAACTCGAAGAGAAGACATACGGTGAGTGTAGCGTTCATAAACAGCATCCTCACGTTCCTTCCGCTTGGATGAAACTGTGTTTATTGAAGAAAATGGACGAGACCCCTAAATATGTCACTTTGATTTTTGAGAACTTTGTGAGCACTTTGTGACACAAAGTTGCAGACTATGGGTTTGGCTGTTTTTAATTATAAATGTATTAATAGTAAGTGTTGTATACAGAGAAAGCTTCGCATTGTTCAAAGATACGGGTCTTGCAGGGACCACCCTGGATCCACCTCCGTCTACGTGTCACGCCGCCGCGAACCTAAAATCAGTGATCGCCGTGATCACTGATCTATTGTAATGTTTTGTCATCGATGCGATGTTGTTGTTATTGATTTGTTGTTACGTGTTTGTGAAGTAAACGTTTAATTACCCACGTTTGAGGTACTCGCTAAAACTGTTGTGTCGCTTCGCCAGGACATAACAGTAAGCTACCATCTTGAAAATCTTGAATTTTGAACGTGTGCGAATTGCAAGAACATCACGTCGGTTTTTCAAATAAGTAGACACGCTATGAAAATCATCTAAAATTAACGCATTTTAGGTTAAACTCTAAGCTCTAAGCTCAGCATAGGCCTACAAGGGGTATTCGCTCGTTAGTTTTCATTTTGCAAGGGTGCGAAGTTTAATTTCTGATGCACCATCTCAATCTTTGACGGGAATGGCAACATCGTCGTTGCTGAACTCGTTGAAGAAATAACCTAGGTTGTTCGGGAAAGTGGCAACTACATTTTGAACAGTCACTGGTCTTAGACCAGTCGATCGATATTTTAGCATATTCAACTGTCTTTTATACTCCTAGATGCTACTTTCAATAAATTGTCAACAGTGCCAAACCGAGCCACATTCTGTAAATTAGCCGCTTTCAGCTTGTCACACATGTAGTTGTTTTCATATCGGCTGTCAGCAACCGACGATCTTCAAACTTCGAGAGCTGAACGAGGAGCTGTGGGTTCTGGTTGATTAAGTTAACTACCACTGCCACTGTTCCACAGATCTGGAATCTGTGTCCGCTACGATTTTAAGCCGGTCATTTCATCATTTTTCAGCCAATTTAACTCAAATTGAATGATTCATCGTCAATAACATTGAAAAACGAAATTATCCGCCTGAAATGCTGATCAAAAACAGTATAATTCGGTGTATTCACGACAAATTCCGACCAAACCCGTCTGGAAACAGTCAGAAACTTTTGTTTTTCAATATCCCCGACCAGGAAGCATTCAATTTGTGGCAAACGTGCCTTCAAGAGGTGAAATCGCATGCTCAAGATTGTAGGAGAAACAGGTTTCGACCTTATTCCCCAGGAAAGAAGAAATTAGAAATGTATAAGACAGACGCCCGTACGGACATCTGAACATGCGACATTTTTCACCAGCTGATCAGTGGTGCAATGAGAACACAAGATGGCGATGGACTTCACAAGCGTGGCTTAAAGACGTCCAGATCGCATCGTGCTGCTTTTCACACATTGCAATATTGCACACAATCACTCTGTTTGCTTTGCTTTCCGATCAATTCAATCCATTTTTCAGGCAAACATGGAGGCTGTCGACCTTCCGTTCATGTACAACAACAGAATTCAAGCAGCGAGCAGTCTGTTCATTGACGACAACGTGATCTGCTTTCCAGTCAACGTCAAGTAAGCTCCACGTTTCATTGAGAGAAGTGTGAGTAAATGTGCATCTAGCGGGCCGGTCTTTCCGCATCTCTACTATTTCAACAAAGCAGCAAACAAAGAAGCATGCAAACTGCTTTCCTCCCCATTTGACGGTCAAAATACAGCACCCGTTTTCAAATGGCACAAAGCTAACGGTCAACTCTTTTTGTTTTCCAAACAGGAGAGAAATTTTGCGATCAATCGAGTTTTCTATGATTCTAGTTCCGTCCGTGGGATCTTGAAATCAGAAACTATTTTCACAAGGTGAGTCTTTGATTGCCTCCAAATGTATCAGTCCGATTTGCTTTCAGGGAAATCGACGAATCATTTAAAGAAATCTTGCAGAACTTATGCGGGAATTTTTTTTTCGATGACATTGCCTCGTTTTTTTTCAAGAAGCGTTTTTTGTCTTTCAAACAAAATGAGTTTCAGTATTCCAAGTTAGTCGCTTAAATGTGCTCAGATCATCAGTTTAACCCTCTTTTCAGTAAATGAATACTTTGCGTCATTCACTCACTCGAACAGAATGTACTTTCTAAGTTACAATCAAAGCATCGGAGCAGTTTCGTGTGAAATGAAAGACACATACCTTTATGATGAACCTCAACGGGAAATTGTCGTAGACGCGACAGTGGAGCAATACCTGTTGAACACTGTTCTAAAAGCCTGTGACACGCATGTCATTGAGGGGGCGTACGTCTTTTCAGTAACAGACATCTCAGTAACAGACATTTCAGTAACAAAAATTTCAGTAACAGACTTTTCAGTAACTGACACTTCAGTAACTGTCACTTCAGTAACAGCCGGATTCTGATTTTTGTGGCGCTCCAGAAGCTTTTTGCCAAAGACAGAGTTGTTACTGAAATGTCTCTTTTAGAACTTGAAAATGGACCATTTCAGTAACAGACATCTCAGTAACAGACATTTCAGTAACGGACATCTCAGTAACAGACATTTCAGTAACGGACTTTTTCAGTAACTGACATTTCTAACTTACTTAACTTTTCTAACTTACGGTAACTGGCTAACCAATTGACTTTTCTTTATGAAAACCGTTAAATAACAACAAAAGATTTCTTTATTCGCCTAATCTCCAACGGGACAGTAAACAAAAACTAGAGAGAACTTAGCCGAAATCAAAGAGAGCACATGAGCAGAGAGTGACCAACTGACCGGCCTACATGAAGTTCCTGTTACTGAGATGACTGTTACTGAGATGTCTGTTACTGAGATGACTGTTACTGAGATGACTGTTACTGAGATGTCTGTTACTGAAATGTCTTTTCCGTTATTTCTGCGAAGCATCTGATGAATCAGAATCCTCCAGAATCCGGCTGTTACTGAAATGTCAGTTACTGAAGTGTCAGTTACTGAAAAGTCTGTTACTGAAATTTTTGTTACTGAAATGTCTGTTACTGAGATGTCTGTTACTGAAAAGACGTACAACCCATTGAGGATACCGTATTCCTTCTTTGCGAAAAGGATAAACTGTTCAAATTGGACCTAAAGAGAGTGAACTGAAAAATGGGTTAAATTGG
Source organism: Steinernema feltiae (assembly GCA_007213375.1). Taxonomy (NCBI): domain Eukaryota; kingdom Metazoa; phylum Nematoda; class Chromadorea; order Rhabditida; family Steinernematidae; genus Steinernema; species Steinernema feltiae. Next base: position 2,675 of record MQUG01001739.1, on the reverse strand, counting down.
TTGCCCGTTAAATTAACCTCAATCCAGGTCATTTCAATTGACCAATGTCACCTCCAAAGTACCAATAACCCGAGATCATTTGAAATTCGTTTTCCACAAACAATTCCTCTACGCCACTAGCAGAACGCTTAATGAAGCGTTGAATCGATTCGATTTGACGACGTTGATTGACAACGAAGAAGAAAACGGTCGCAACGTAATTGCTACAGTTAAAGGAGCGTCAAGCACAGAGGTTTGTGTCTGACCTTTACATGTCACTTAAATTCTCGGTTTAGTGTCCGGTCTGTCTGGAGCCCTTCCAAGACCCAAAAGTGTTCAGCAAATGCGGTCATTCGATCTGCGGTGGATGCGAGAAGCAGCTTTCGGTGGAGAACATATTGCTACGGACCAAGACGTTGACGTGTTCTGTATGTCGCGTTAGTACCGTAATCAACATGACTGAGTCGCTTCCCACCAACTGGGCGCTGAAGAGTGGAGCTTCAGCTTTGAGTTCGTCTTGCACTTCGTTCCAGAGGCCTCAACCAACTGGTTCTCTTCGATGTGAATTCTGTAAGAAATGCTTAGCGGAACACGAAACGTTCAACTGCGAGTTCTGCGCCGAAAAGGACGCCAAGCTGGAGGTTGTCTAGTTCTAATTGATCTCAATTTCCATCTATCACTTCTCAGGTCTTTGTGTGTGGAACATGCGTTGTCAAAGGCCACGGAGATCACTTTGCGAGCGTAAAATCCGTGAAATTCGCCGATAACGCGTATCGAAAACAAAAGATCGGGCATATTACGCGCGACCCAATGAAGCCAGAAGAAGAGAAGACCGCTTTGAGGGCTGAAATCAGTCAAAAGCCGATGGGGAACTCGATGCCTTCTTTGGTGAACTGACGAACGATTACGAAAAGGTCAACAACCAAGTGACGAGTTTGATGGCGATGACGTCAATTTCACAGAAAGCGATGGACAAAGCAGCCGAGAATCTAGTCAAAGACGAAACTGCCATTGATACGGTATGTCACTGGTTTGGAAACCAGTAAAGACTTGTACGTTTCAGAAGATCCAGCAGCTAGAGGATTGGAAGAAGGAAGTCTACGAGTGCTTTTCGAAGCTGAACAAGCACAGACTTATGTAGCCGGTTGCATATTTATCGTTGATATTTTAATTCTCACCACTTGAAGTCAATTAGGTAGCGTGCATCTGAAAAACACAACATAGCGCATTTCAATACATTTCAACGTTTTTTCTCTCTCAACTTGACCATCACCTGCTTGGTGTCTACATTCTGCATTCTTAATCTGCAATTGTTTAAAGTCGAATTGGTGCTGACTCTTAATCAGAACGTGGAAAGTTTGCAATATACATGTCGTTGATGTGAATTTCGGTGATCTTAATTGACCGTTCAGATAAACGCTACTTTGCTTCGTACTTCCACTCAATCCAATTCTATCAGCTCAGCAGCAACCCCATTAAAACGACTACTATGTCTTTTGGTGTTGTATCCGGCGAGAAATCGATCATCGCATCAAAATGGCAGAATAGGCGTTAGACGGAATTTTCATAGCTTGGTTTGCTTGGTTCCTCATGAAATTTGTTCAAAACGTTTGATTTTTGGAATCATCGGAATTCAAGGCTATGTCAAACCAACGATTACTGAACGATACGGTCAGCCTTTTTCGAAGCCTCCAGTTATCTTTGAATTTTGTATGGTGCGCGAAGTGTATGAGTTTGACGCGTCGCTGTGTGATCTGAACTAAATCGGTCAGCTTGCAGCAAAAACGGGCTTTTTATGGTCGTTTCCAAATATTTTGTGTTACTCTGATCTGCTGTCGTCGTGTACGACTGATGAGTTGAGCTCTCATAAGCGATGCTCACTTTTTAAAGCAACGCAATATTTGTCCGTTTAAACGTCACAACAAACGTCTAAAATGAAAACCTGAGAATGGATCGCGGAGCGCGCCTGTTCTCCTTCCTCGAGAAGGCTTCTCAACTTCTCTACTCGCCGACCAGCCGACCAGACCCTCGTGAGTTGCTGTGCGACTTGGTTGAGGAAAACCTCGAATTCTTTCGCTCCTTTCCTGAATATTCGCAACACGTCGCTTCCCTTCAATTTGCAAACGACTTTGCCCATCTTCCCAACGAGGTCATCAGCGACGTCGTCGTATTCGCCGCCGAGGCCCAAGATGATTACACGTACGTGCAAGCCGACCTTCGCTTTCTCGTGAACATTGAAGGACCTTGGGGGCAGCTGGCACGAAGACAAATTCCGATTATGCTGGAGGGAGGCAAGCTCTGTTCAAAATGTTTCCGACTTGGTGAGGTTCACAGTGACAATCCGGCACCGGAAGACGTCGGAAACCGACCCATAGCTAAAGCGGAAATCACCGAAAACACGGATTTCGAATTGTTGCGAACGGTAGCTTCAAACCTTTGCGATTCTGTCGAGTTTGTGAATGTTGGAAACGCTCCAGGCAACGTTTTGGAGCTTATCACGGGCAACTTTACACAATTTGCTTGGCGGTGCATTGAAAGTTCGGAAACCAGTCGCCTTCAACGAGGACCGATCGACTTTATCAAGCGGCAGGTGCAATCAAAGCACCTAATGGAGCTGCACATTACAGCCGAAGGATTCGAGATTGGCGAATTGGACGAGTTGCTGGTGAAATTTGTGAAAAGGCCGTTCAAGAGAC
>MQUG01001738.1:0-11443 GCA_007213375.1 Steinernema feltiae | reverse complement strand
AGACGCTCCCAGGAGCCGAAAGACGCCTTTTCCATCTCCAGTTCGACCTTCCGCGGGGTGACGGCGACGCGGAACTTGGATTTGTCCACCGGGGAGGCGAGGCGCTCGGCGAAGATCGTCTCGTCGTTGGCGGCGATCGTCAGGAAGTCGTCCGCGTAGCTGACTTTCACGGATTCGGGCGCGAGGCCGCGTTTCATGACGCTGAGGGTCACGGCGCGCTCCGTCTGGGACCAATCGTGGCGGGGCTTCGAGATCATCGTTGTTCGTTGCGTTGATTTTGGTTGAACGGAAATTCTGGATCATTAAATGAGAGTTTTGGCATCGCTTCACTTCCTAAGCATTGCTTTCAGCCTTAAGCTTGCTGGAGCAGAATGACTGAATATGCAAAATAAAAAATGATTTGACGAGAGTGGGATTCGAACCCACGCCTCCGAAGAGACTGGTGCCTTAAACCAGCGCCTTAGACCGCTCGGCCATCTCGCCACTGTCTGTCTAGTCGACTGCAGCGACTATCTAGAGCGCAATCGATTTGGCCGTCTGTCTATTACTGCACTCTGACGCGCGTATAATCGTCTTATTATACGAGACAGACATCGGCCGCCATAGCTCAGTCGGTTAGAGCGTGGGTCTAATAAGCCCAAGGTCGCAGGTTCGACCCCTGCTGGCGGCAATGAATTTTTTTGTGCTATAAATTGAACGGCATGGAAAAGGCGCATTTTGAGGCATTTTGTTTTGATAACGAATCGAGATCTCTCCAATGTGCGCAGCTGAACCGCAAAACAGGCCCGAAAGTAGTCCGACACCGATATCACTCTGAATAACCTATTAGCCCATGAAAACAAAGCAAAAATAGCTCAAAATGGCTATTTTTAGCTGACGCTGCTCCCCAAACATCACCGCGTCGCGCGCGCCATTTCGTCATCGCAAAAGCGAGTGCTCGGGTCCTCGCGTCACCGTCATTGTCCTCCGCCCGCCCCCCACAACGCTCTCTGCTCGTCTGCGCCTCGTGTGACCGCTGCTCGCGAGCAATGCCGCGCGCCCATGTTCAATAAAAGCGACGTCTCCGCACCGTTGGTCGGCGAGCCGACGATTGAGTGTCTAAGGATAGATCGCAGCAAAGCAAACGCAAGGCAAGCAAGCAACGGAGCAAGCGAGCAGGCAGCAGCAGGCAGCTGATCCTCCAACAGACTGGCATTTCCAAGGCCCTCGACCCCTCATCACAAACAAAAAGATTGAGAAGAGGAACCACGGTCTAAGCGCCAGCAGCTACAGAGAGCATCATTCGCAGTAGTACAACGCAACGCGCACGTACAACAACGAAATGTTCTGCAACAAAGCAGCCGCGGCTCGCCAGGGAGAGGCCGCTGACTGGAAGAACACGTCAGAGTGCCTTATTTTTGGGCGTATCGTGGAAAAGAGCTTGAGGCATGAAGCCAGTGCTTACTTAATCTAGTTGTCTTGTTGGAGCCTTCATTGGTAACTGGTAAGGCTAGTTTGGGACTCCCAAATACACAAATTTGAGCCAGAAAACATGGCATAAAGTGCACAAATCAATGATTTCTTACCGGCAAAAGGCCAAAAACTACACATTTATCCCGTGATTCATTGGCCGTTTTGAGCAAAACTGATGCCTGAAACGTGTCTCTCTGTCTTTGTCTACCCTGTTAGGTGCACAATAGGAGTTCAAACCCATTAAAACCCAAGTCGGCCGGAAAATCATCGATTAATTGTTTTCTTCCCCGTTTTGGCTAAAATTCCTGTAGTGTGCGTTGTTCCAAGGTCATTCGGAGTACAACGAAAACTCGTCAGAATGACAACACCGAAAACCTATGATTTACAGTGAAGACAGCTAAAAGAGGCACTGCTTAGATTGTGCTTGATTGTTTTTGTCTTTGTTGATTATTTGCTGTCTGTTTTTTTCATTTGCGACGCTTGCAGACAAGGATGATCGCGTGTTTGCTGTTTGCGTGATAACGCATTCGCGCGCGCACAAAGCCGCAATGTGTGAAAACAAGATTGGTTGTTTTGCAGGTCACTGCAGCAGCGACACAAAATAGAGGATCGGCTTAATAGAGGATGGGAGAGGAAGAAAACGAACAAAATCACCATCTTTCGTTCGTGCAAAGCTAATTCGGTCTTGGCAATGCAATATTCCGATCTTTAACGGCATTTCGGTTGTCCCGACTTGGCGCCAAGTGAACTTGGCCTCAACCGAAGTAAGCTACGGTATGACACAATATCAAAGATTGATTCGGGGGTGCATTTATGCTTCGATGACGCCATTTTCCGCGAGCATATTGCAGTTCATGTATTGATTCATAGTGTTTGGAATGCAAGCCAAACTGTGACATTCTTCAATTGCGATGTTTCTTTTGTTTTTATTACCTAATCGCAATAATTTACATCTTCACTTTCCGATCTAATCAAAACATATTCTCCATCACTCCAAAGATCGCCCTAACAATCAGGTCCCCGAGGGCGCGTTTCTCGAGTCGAAAATCGGCGTTGATAAACACATTCCTGTTGAGAATTTCGACGTCGACGTTATCGAGCTGCACAACTGCAATAACAGAGCACAGCGGGTGATGTCATGAGCACACAGAAAGCGGTTTACCTGGCGGGAGGGGAATGGGAAATCCGTTCTCGAGCGCCGTGTTGAAGAGATTCTCGAGGAGCTCTGAGCACAGAAGCGCCAGATCTGCCAAGTCCGCATCGGTCACTTTGACGATGCCCGTCTCGTTGCGGAGCGAGAATCGCGACAGGGATACTGTACCTTGTAGGGTGTTGTTCTGAAAAAGGGCTTGATGTAACAGACAGACGGACGGACAAACCAACCTGAATTTGCAGTTTGTTGTCCGCAACAACGTCAACATGAAACACGCTGGCCTGTTTCTTATTATTACCCTCAATGGCATACAGTAGCAGCATTCCGTGGACATTGATCGATATCACCCCTTAAAAGTGGCCACACACGTTGAAATCACTCCCAACACCGTACTTACCGCCCTGTTTCTCAGTGAACAGCAACGCCGGGGCTCTTGAAGCGACAAAAACGAGCTCAATCGCGTGATCAGGGAAGTGATCACCCAACGCGGGGGAGGATCTCGCTGATGCAAACCGCGTCGTCGTCGCATTTCGTCTTCAGAAACGATCCAACACTCGGGGATTTGTCGTTTAGGACGAATTTCAGAAATCCCTGCCTAAATGCCATTAATACTGGCTGACGGATTACGGTATTACTTGTAGGCGTGATAGAGGAACGTGTTAGGGGAGGTAGTCGGCGACCATTATGCTGATTGAACTCGCGTTTCGCGCTTTGTTAGTCGGCCACTCGAGGGACGCGGGGAGAACGGCGTGTTTCCGAGTCCGAGTAGGAGATCTCACCGACACTCGCCAGCTCGAGGCCGTTGTGGTCGCAGATTGGGTTTTCGGTCAGGCGGTAGTCGATGAAGAAGTCGGCGATCATTTTCTGAAGTCATTTGTAGAATCAAGACTATAGACCAGACAAATCGAGCCTATTTTGAGTTTTCTCAGGTCTTCAAACAGTCCACAAACATTAAAATTATGCACCTCACAAAGCGGAAAAACGGCTTTGGACGACAGATTGCATCAACAGACAGACCGGATTTTCAATTTTCGATATAAGCGGAGAAGTCAGGTCCCGACGCGAACTATAGAGATTTTATGAAAAAGAGGACCAAACTCAAAGATTATATCAAAACACCAAGACGTTTTAAGATGTGTGCACCAAATTCAAAAATTCAGAACAAAAATCAGATTTTCGCTTTGGGACACAAGAAAATGGTCGCATAAAGCGCATATTACAATAGCTGTCGCTGAGAGGAAGCTTATGTGGAGCTATGTGCTTAACTTGGCACATAAATCGACCGTTTGGATAAAGAATGAGTTCAAATTCTCAACTTGCTACCGTTACCAACTTTTTCAATGTTTCAATCGCAGTTTCGCTTCAAGAGTCAATTAAAAATCCGGAATATGTATGCCAAGTTGCACGTTCCGGCAAAATTTCAGCTGAAATAAGTGCATTTATAAGACAAAATGACCTTTGAACCGGTGTCTGTTGACACGTGCACCAATTCCGATTTTTGTACAAATTAGAGTTTTCGCTCCGGATCTCCATAATGGCTCCGATCCACAAAGATAAAACGGTTGTTTTAGCTGAAAGTCTCAGCCAGACTTCCTATGTCTAGACTACCGTACCTTATCCATTAGCGTTCACTAATCGCATCGATCGGCCACCGCTCTTCACCATCTTCCCAAACGAGTTTCAACTTCATCGTCTCGTTGAGCGAAATCTTCGATTGCGTGTCCGCGAGTCGCTGATTCAGCACCTGATCGATGAATTTCTTCACCTCCTTGCAGATCTGCGCCATCAGCAGATGTCGACACGTTCTCCGCAATCGCTTGCTAAACAGATGGCGTCATCGAAAACTCGTTTCTGGGATTACACGAAAGCACCTTGAAGACGTTAAGCGCAAGACCGAAGATTCCTCCGTTGTGATTCATCACGTCGACCGTTCGTATCGTCGCGGTGCACGAAAGCGGCTTTATGACCGCAGAGCCGTTCTCGTTTCGGCCGATTGAGGCGTCGAGGTTGAAATTCAGACCCTCGGCGAGGACTTCGCTTTGCCCTCGAGGTCAGAGGCACAAGGATGTTCACATTGCCTGTTAAGTCGCCTATTAGGCTAGAAAAGCGAATTACGGTAGTAAGAGAGAGCGGAGTAATACCAACATTGAAGTTTTGCATTTTCAAGATGAGCCGATTTGGTTCCGCCAGCTTGATCTCATGAACTTGGGCCTTTTTGAACCTCGAAATGTGGATTTTCGACAGCCTAATGATCCCCTGGTCGCCGGGCAACTTGTGATTGATGCTTGGAATGACCAGCCGCGGTAGTTGATCCACCAACAGGTCCGCGGCGATCTGATCGCGCGATGATGAGTCATCCACAAATCCACGATTACCTGATTGAAGTGAGCGACCGCTTTGGGTTGAATTCGAAGCCGCAGCGCCGCGGAATTTCAGCTCCGAAGAAGCGATCGGCGAGAAGGAGCGGATGCACATCGCCTGCGTGTGTGGCGGAGAACGTGACGGTTGAGGTGACGAGGAAAACGAGGACACGAAGAGCCACCATCCCGGGGGCGACCACAAAAAGCACTAACTAAACTGGTCAGCAGGCAGCGCCAGGCAGCAGCATCCTGACGAGGTGGTCGTCGTTTTGTAGGGCGACGTGGATATCCGCGCGGAAGGAAACTCGTCCTCGCGCACGCGCGTCTTAATTCATCGGCGCCTGCTGTCACGCTGCTACAGTTGGATGAGAAGCAGCGCGATGACGCGATGCTTCCAGGTGGATGACAGAAAATGTCGCTGGAATGTTGCGATTCTTCTGACAATGAGATGACTCATCGCTTCTGAGACGAACTTTCAAACATTGAAATCATTAATGTCGCCGATGCTCTTTTACTATTTTGAAACACTGAACGACATTTGGTCGATTCTCAAAACTCTGATATCAGTCCCTTATCAATATATTTGCTGTTTTGACAGCCGTTTTCTTTCTCTTTGGGTCAAAAGTGGTTGTACTCTTTCTCTTCTAACTGGATGTCGCACAGGAGGTTGGTTTTTTCTTTAAACTAACTTGCTGCTACAAAATGGCAGTTGTTTCAACCGGATTTAATAGACCCTTACATATTATGAGTTTCAATTGCCAGTCGGCTAGCTCAAAGGGTAAAATAGAAGAACTTGCAAAGGCAGTGAAAAATCGGAATGTAGACCTGGCTGGGATTTGTTGAAGTTCGTAGTGAAAAATGGCTATGACGGTGAGATAGATGGCTACAAGTACTGTGCCGGAAAACGAGGTCCTGGAAATGTAGGTGGTGTTGGGTTCATTTATAGCAAAGCAATTGAAAAAGAGTTTAAAGTAGTAAATCCGGAATTTATTAGCCACCGAGTGGGTTATGTAATCCTGGAATTTAGCAAAAGATGGCGCGTAATGTACGTTCAAATTTATGCTCCAACAGCTGCCGAAAGAGACGTCACAGCGATAGATGCTTTTTATTTCTGCTTAGAAAAGTTGTTGCGCGAAAAAAACTGCCAATATGTTTTGATTGGAGGCGATTGGAACGCGCAAGTCGGAATACAAGATCATCCCTTGCCTAGATGCGTCGGGGAATATGGAATTGCTATCAAATATGACCCTAACGATCGTGGAACGCGATTGTTGGAGTTTGCAATCAGCAACTCATTATTTGTCATTAACACCTTTTACGGTCAAAGAGACAAACATCGCTGGACTTACACACAAAAAAGCAACAAAAAGTTGTGTGAGTACGACTATTTTCTATCATCCAGTCGCGAATTAGTCGTCGAGTATCGTGTGGTTGATAACTTTCCTACAGCAGTGACCATCGGCCAATTTTTTGCAAAATCCGCGTTCCTAAACGCGATTTGGCCGACAGCGTTCCGACACAAACTGTCGAGTTTTACGTTGTGTCAACTTTAAGAGAGGAACTGGACAATTTAATCCCATGTTATGAAGCAAATGATTCGCCGCAATTAAAAATTGCCAAAATGACTTTAGGCATTAGAAGAGCGATGAAAAAGGCAAGACTGACTTGAGCCTAGGTGATGTGCAGGTTGTTTCTGTTCGTTTTGATGAAAATCACGTGGATGAGATGTCTAGTATTGATTTGTCTCTTCTTGAGGTGCTCAATCGCACCGAACAATGCAATTTCCCAGCGTTCAGGTCTATAACTTCAGAAGAAATAAAAAGGACCTTCTCAGTGTTGTCCACAAACGAACTTAGAGCAGCTGGTTCGGACGGAGTGGGATTCACCATTTTGAAACAAGGCGGTACTAACTTCTACGATTGTGTAGCAAAGTTGTTCACTGAATTGACAACTAACAGCTTTTATTCGGAGCTTACTACGTTGGAAAAACTATTTTGGTTCGTCTTAATGCGCAGAAAACAAACACTTGAAGAGAGATACTCATCTGTTATCATACAGAACATTGCGCTTTGGTACAACAAGTACAAAAACCTCTATTTGCTTGTTTTTGAATGTAAAAATCGACGACGTGCAAAACTGCTCCAAGAATTAGGAAGAAATGGCGCTTGTGAGTTTCTCACGTTGCTGCAGTCGCAGCCAGGAGTTGTCTTTAATCTGTTAGAAAAAGACTTTATCTGCAAAGCAATTCGTTCAGTTGCTGCTTGCACAGATTTCAGCGAAAACAACGTTGTACGTATCAAGGGAAGGGCTGTTAACTACTTGAGAAACGAGCCGGCGCAGATTGTGTTCTTAAGCGAGGGATTCACAGACTTGTCACAAAATATTAAAAACTTTGCGGAGAGCGCACAAGCAATGGATTGGCCGTTGATTTTGAGCACTCCAAAACTTTTAAAAACGCATACGTGACAAGCGAAGCTAAGATAACTCTTGCGGGCAACTCAATTCTTGTGAGTGAGCACGTAGTGTACCAGCATTTAATTATTGCTCCCATCACCACTGGTGCCGAAAAAATACGTCAGAAACAACGAAATTTTCGACAGCGCATCATTGACGCGTGGACTGCTTTCAGCGAGTGGCGTCATGTGCTCACTGACGTAACAATCTGCGCAAATAAACGCTTGATGGTTTTCAATGTTGAAGTTAGCCCTAAATTACTCAGTGGCACTGAAGCCTGGTATTGGGATGCAAAATCAAACGGCCGAAACCGTTACGTGGAGATGCTTGCTGGTTCGTATCTACGACTACTGAGCAAATGTGGAATATCGCCACAATACGCAAACTTTGATTTTGTGGGCAACTACCACAAAAACAAACGCGTTTGTTATGCAACTCTTAAGAAGAACAACTGTAGCCTAGTTTTGGATAGTGAGCAGTTTAAAGTAGTTGAGAACAGTTGCTTGAGATGTGCAAAACAGTGAACTTTTTTGATGACTTTTTTTCAATTCAATTGCGACTGCGAAAGCTGAAAGGTATGATTTGAGCATTAGATTGAAAATTGAAACCTTATTTTTTAGTCTTTGATCAGCTCATGGTACGATTGAATTGCAACGACAATTTCTCATCTCTCAAAACGACCCATGTAAACCTTATAGTCACCGTCTATTTCCGCTCTTCCAGCACAATTTTGAGAATCTCACATTCAACTGCTTCATATAATTCATTTCTCATGTGACAGTCGATTTAGTCAACGGTGCGGCCACTCAGGCGATGCGTGTGGTCAACGTCACCACCACCGCATCCCAGTCGAGACACAGCGAGAGTCGACGGTTCTGATGGCTTCCAGCGGCAGTGCCTGGCCTGGACCAAAAGGCCAAATGAAGAACAACCGTCGACTCTGTGTAAGTGCCAACATCATCCCGCGCAATCGACATTTTTGATTCCTTGAATGTGAGACCTTCTCTGAAGCTGTTGTGTTGTTGTTTGTTTCATTCATATCATTTTCGAGTTCATTCCCTCATATCTGTGATTTGTAAGTGTTGTGAGTGAATAAATATCGTTGTTTGGCTACAAAATCGAGTCATTTTCAGTACGTGCGTTTTCAGACTCCAGAGCTTGTGATCTCTCATGGTAACGCATGACAATCCATTTTCTTCAAAATCTGCTTTTAAGCCGTTGCATGAGCTTTTGTCAGGGCTATCGAGATATCTACGATCTGCACACGAAAGATAAGTTGAAGCCTTGGCAGATGCCGCTGTTAAAGCAGATTTTTGCTAAAATTTCTAGCTTCCATTTTCTGTTCAAAACGCTGCATATCCAACGTGTTCGAACATGCGATCCTTTCCATTCCGACAGCCTATATTGTGGAATATCCGTTTATGAATCGTAACAAATCACTTCATAATACAATCTAGCAGCAAGAATCGCTAAGAATCAAAGGCACATCGGGTTGAATAAATTTTGACGAATAGAAACTCTAGAAATTTACACTTGAATGTCACATTTCAGCAAAGAAGAAGATGGAGCACAGGAACTTTTTTGAAAAATCGAACCGACGGGAGAGTGTTACCGGTTTAGAATAGGATTTTTTGAATTTGCAAACGTGTGAAAACACCGGATTTCGGGGTGCGAGAGAAGAGAAAAGCCTTGGAGAGACAAGTCAAGGAGGAAAGCGGAGAACAAGGCACTATTTGTGAAGAAGAAGACGAGGAGGGGAGAGGGAGATAGTAGTGTTATGTACACGTGGTTGCAACAGCAGCAACAAGATCGAAGACGTCTCCTCTGGGAAATTTGTAAATTTTTTGGATTTTCGGGGCCGCAGGGAGACCGGAAGACAGCAAACACCCGGTTTTGGATAGAACAAAGGGAAGGGAAAGAGAGAGATTGAATGTACATGTTCATGCGACGGCGGTTGTCATGCGTGGCGCGATATCACCGGCAATCGGGGTACTCCAACGAGGAGCTCCGGTTCAGGTCGTCGTTGCTGTTGTTCAGCACAGAGTAGACGTTGTCGCATTCGGCGATCTGATCGAGTAGTGGGAGGATGTCCAGGAGTTCGATGTCGTCTGGATCGTCGAACCAGGTTTGCACGGGAATCTGGAATTGGACAGTTAGAGTATGGCATGTTGTAGACTGATTGTGAATTTCAGCCTTCAGACTACACGAAAAAGTTCGAAAATAATAAATTTTGTGAATTAAAAAACAACAGTCTAAAAATTCGAAATTGTCTGAAAATCGAAAATTATCTTAAATGACAACATCTGGCAAGAATATAGACAGTTTTGTCATTCCAGACAATTTGACTTTTCAGACATTTGGAACATTTCAGACATGTTCTCATTTCAGACAATTTTGGATTTTAGCGTATTTTTGTATAATTTTTGCTTTACAACTATTTTTTCAAAATTTGAACATCACATTCATGTCTGACTTCAAATTTCCGTTAGAATGACTACCATATTGCCACAAAACAAATCATAATTTTAAACTTTCGTGGCGAGACCACCAATAACCTCCAATCACTCCCACTTACCGCATTTTCAGGATGGAATGCGTAGCTAGCGGGCGAGTTGTCAACAATCAGAATCTGCTTCAAATCACGACCAAGACGGGCAAGATCCTACAAAACAGAGTCGCGATGTCAAAAACAGAGCAATTAAAACGACGAAACTACCTTCACGTAGTTGCCTTTGCTGAAGACGCACGCCTCGCGGAACAACCGTGATCGGAAAACATTGTGTTTGTCGAGGAGATCGGCCACTGGGTCGGCATACTGTAACGCACACGGTCTAGAGCCCCAATTTTGAGCTTAAAGCCTACCTTCGCCAAGCTAGCAGTGAACAGCACACATTCATACTTTTTGCCCACTTTCTCGAGGAACTCGTCGACGTACGGCCTCTTGAGGACGTAAACTTGATGAATCACATTGTCAATCTCCACCGGTATCACGAAATCGGCGTTTTTCACAGGCTAAATAGAGCGGTAATGGGTTACTGTAGCCGCAGTCGTTGTTGTTACCTTGAAAGACGAATGCACCAGCGTCTCGTCGAGATCTATGATCAAACATTTCCGGTTGACGTCAGAGGGTCGCGGAGGGGGTAACAGGATCTTGTCGATGGGCTGAAAGAGGCGGCTGTCAGTGTTCAGGTCGTCAAAGCGCTCAAATTGAACCTCTCTTAGCTTTTTGCTTTTACTGGCCAACAGGCTCTTAACTAGCGGACTCGTTGTCGGTCGAGGAGACGAGCGAGAGGAAAAGGAAACCTCCTGGAGGGCAGAGAAGATCGGGTTCAGATTGAACATCTCTGTCTGAGCGATAGCGATGAATGTGTGCATAAATGCTCGCGGAGTACGCGAGCGAGAGCGACAGGGAAGTGACGCGCGATTATAAAAGAGATTTGGATCAGCGAAGAGAAATGCGCATTCATAAAATTCAATAATACTAGATTTTGTTGGTTTTGAATAAAATTTCCGTGGTTTGTTTGCTATAAAATTATAGTGTAATTTTGATTTTGCGGCCATCATGTCGGGCTCTCTATTTCGTCAGGAAGAGTACCATATTGATGGGTAAATAAATTTTAGACTTTTCGTTGTGAGACCAACGAATGGTAATTTTTTCTTTGAATTATTCTGCATAATGTATAACTATCTGTACCAAATAAAAATTGAAAACAATCGACCAAAAAAATATTTGGTCCCGACACGAAAATTCCCTATACTAAATTAGCCGCACAATATGGTACTCTTTCGAACTGAAAAAATGTGCTTATCACGGCTGCAAAGACTAAAAAGTTGGTTGCGGTTTCATGACGTTTTCTGTCGAATTTCTCTAAAAAAATTTCACAAATTTTGTCGCGAAAATCCAGAATTCCACATAGCCGCAGTGTATCAAACAGGATCATCCCGCGCGCGCATCTCCCCAACAGGAAGATTCCAACGCGAACGCGGAAATTCAGATCTACTGCGAACGAAAGTGAAAGGAACG
>MQUG01001737.1:0-13441 GCA_007213375.1 Steinernema feltiae | reverse complement strand
ATGATATTGCACTTTGGAAAAAAATGAGGAATTGTTCGATTGGATCAATTGTGTGGGAATGACATTTGGAATGATAAATTCACATATTTTGGGTTTTGAAACTGATTTCCAGTTTTTCCAAAGGGATTCAATATCTTCCTAAAAGGTCCAAGTTCAAACTAACAAAAATTGTTTTGAAGCCTTTTTCCAGCTGACATGAAAGTACCGCAATAATCTATTTAAAGAACAACAAGAACGGTACCTAACACCAAGTAAGCAGCAATTCAATCAAATTTTTGCTTTCCAAACGATTCTTCTCTGCTTTCATTCTCTGTGTGTTTTTAATTTACTTAAAAATATTTCCATTTTTTGTAGAGAGCTACATGGTCAATGACAAATTGATTAGTGCCATTTGATTTATTTATTGATTCAAATGAGTAAATTTTTTATTCTGCTTATCAAAATCACAAAAATTGCACGAAGACCGTCAATAGGAAGTGAACTCTGATCTTAAAGTTACACTTTGCCGTCTTCCCTCTTCAACTCAATTAATCTCCTCAAATGTCCTCCAGTATTTCACACCTCTGCAGTGCCCCTTCACTTTGTCCTTTGAAAAAACGAGAAATTGATCGATCGAATGGGAACGCCACTTCTGACACCAGTTGTCTTTGCTTTGGAAATCGAGGAAATTGAAGACTTGCGGATTTTATTTATGATCGGTGGGGAGCGAGCCGTTACCAGCCGCATAGATTGATTTTGTTTGCGGTTAACATCTTCGTTAATTGCTTAACGTTCTCGATATGTTTCATCAACACGTTGCTTCATAATCCGCATTTCCTGATGTACAACAATGGCAAACCAGTTTTTATTTGAAAAAATACAAAAAGTCGACTTTTTGTTCAACGAGATTATTGAGATGGCCGTGGATATCTTTTTTGAAGACCGACAGGTTGATTTGTCTGAAATTTTATACTAAATTTTTGGAAAGTCATCCAGATTACCTTAAATTAATGCTTGTTTTTTGGGCAGATGATCACAATCAAAACATAATTTGTATATTTCAAAAACAAATCATACAAATCATCACATAACTCGATTACTTTGTACAACTGCTTGCGCGTGTGTCACCTGGCAGCTTTTCACTTTCATTTTATCTCAGAAATTCAGATATAACGCTCCGTTCAATAAAAGCATTGCTATGGCGAGCTCAAGTGTTCGTGTAGTACTTGTGGAGTGCTTTCTGCGCCTTCCTTTTACATCAAAGAGAATGACGCAATTCAGTCTTTTTTAATCCGTAAATTTTCCGTTTACAGCAATGGAAATGCTTTCATTAAAGAGATTTAGATTTATTTGAAATCTAATGTTTATTGCAGGTTTTCAAGCCATCTCCATTGGTCTCAAATGTTATGTTACTCAAACTGTTCATTCTGGTTGGTTAGATTTTTGAAATTTTTTTTACTTTTGCCTATATGCCTTGCTTGGTTTCTCAATCATAACTCAACTTTCACAATTACAATAAAACATTTGTTTGATTTTTGACATGTAGATTTTTAATTATTAGTTAATTTAAGTTAAATTAGTAAATAAATTAGATTTAAATTAAATTTGCTCCAAAAGAGGACTCAACCCGAATTGTTTTGTGTAGTAATCGGTAGAGTTACCAATAGAATTGGTTCAAAACTGGAAACAACCACAAAGACAGTGGAACCAGCTTTCAACGGTCTTTCAAAGTAATAATATAGTTTAAAGTAGTATTTTTGATTACAAAAATTTAGCACAATAACTGGTTTCAACCAAAAAAACAATGTTGGTTTTAATTTTTTGGAGGGTCAACGATCGAACTAGTTGAGGTTAAAAAATTTAAATTCAATTATTAAATTCAATAATTTAATCATATTCAGTAATTTTGTTGATAGGTAGGCAACTGACACCATTTTTCTCATTATGAGATTTTTGGAGATTTTTCAGTAAGTTTTTCATTCTTTTATAGAATTTGTCATTCTCGATCCCGCTTTGTCACATGAGTGGCGCGAGGTTCATGGCAATAAGATAAAGCTACAAAAGTTACATAACGAGGCTAAGTTTCTAAATTAAGCAATAATCCATGATTACTTGTTCAATGCCCTGGCTGTTTCAACGCAATTCAGTATTTTTAATCTGCAACTTTTCTGTTTACAACAATGGAAATGCTTTTATTAAATAGATTTATTTGAAATCTAATGTTTTTGATGGTTTTTAACTAATCTCTAATGGTCTCAAATGTTACTCAAACTGTTCATTCTTGTTTAGTTAGATTTTTTGGAATTTTCTTCTATTTTTTAACTTTTCTTATACTGAATGTGTTAAAACCAAAAGCGTTAATTGCGTAAAATGCGTAAAAGCGTAAAATGAGTCAAAACTTTTTTTTAATTTTGAAATTCAATTTCAAGTGCAATTCTTTTTTTTGGTATTCAATAGCTTGCTTGGTATTCAATAGCTTGCTTCTAAATCATAACTCAACTTTCATGTTTTATTTTAAACAAATACAATGAAAACATGTTGATTTTTTAAATAAAATTTCTAAATTAAAAAAAACCAATGGTCATCGTTAGAGTTACCAAATAGATTTGGTTCACTTTCAACGGTTTCTTCATATTTCATAGTTGCAGTAGTTCTGCTTCCAAAAATTTAGCACAAAACCTGTTTTCAACCAAAAAGATTTAAATTTTTGTACGATCAAATCTACCTCGTTGAGGTTAAAAAATTTTAAATTCAATTATTTTTAACGTTTAAATTATCTCACGACGAATTTTTATTAAAGTATTTTTGTTGATAGTTAACCGACACCATTCTGCTCAATATGACGTTTTTACTGGAGTAACGCTTGCTTATTTATTCAATGCGATTATAAATTAGGAAATAATGTTTTTTTTTGTTTTCCACAACTTTTTCTATGCTGTTTTTGTATGCCACAATGTTTTCTACCTATTATTGTGGGAATATTATTGTAGTTCGACCAATATATTTAATTCCACAGCACGGTTGGTTCAGACTTGATACAACCACAAACACAGTAGAACCAGTTGTCAACGGTCTAAGTTTAAAGTTATAGTATTTTTGCTTGCAAAAATTTAACGCAAAAAATTGTTTTAGCTTAAAAAACCATTTAATTAAATTTTTGGGGATGCAATCAGTAGTCAAGCCGTCATATTCCACTGATTGAAACTTGACGGTTGGGCGTATTACAATAAAATGAAATACAAATGAAGCTACAAAAGCAGCAAGTGTAGTACACAGATAAATGCAGAACTTTGTATCTGCTTTTCGAATGTAGCTACTACGACAGCTTCAAATAATTTTTTTGATAATGTTGTGCAAATACTAGCTTATTATAATCCAAAACACATTTTCCCTTAATTTTTCGACCATATAATAGTTGAAGATTTTGAAGCAAACTTGGAATAATAGCAAAAACCCAATAGTCTTTTCCAGTCCTTGTCATAATCCATAATCGTACAGGCGAGGTTTTTAATTTTAGTTTAAATTAAAACATTTTTAAACATTTTAATGAGAGAACTAATTTTTGTGTATAAAAAATCATTACACGTTTTGGCTTACTTTACAATGAAAAATTGTTAATATCAATTAATTCAGATAAATTATTTTTTAAGTGCAAATAATTTTTTTTAAATTGATGTTATTTGTTTATTTTTGTATAAAAAGACATTTTATCTGCATCATTTTTGTAGTTGTGATCTCTTTACCACAATTATACATTTTTTATTACAAATTTTTGCCTCCAAAGCAATGGAAAAAAATCAACTGTTTGGCGTGCTGTTATGCCGAACGACCAATAAGTTCAGATCAACAGTATTAATTAAACCGTATTTTTTATTCTTGCATAACACGGATGCAATTAGTTGCATAGTAGATATATAAAACATTATTATTTTTGGAGCAGCAGTTACGAAACAGTTTCAACAAAAATCAACAATCAAAAAGTTTTTGCACTGTCTACACTTCAATGTACGTTCTGTAGCTCAACGACAGAGTCAAAATTCAATTAGCTGAAATCCATTTTTTTAAATTGTAAATTTCAATTATTTTTTACATTTTTACAACGCTTTTTTTTAATTTGATAATTTTATTTTTGGTTAATACCAGGCTGTCCTAATGGTATACTACAACCTAAAACAAGCGACATTTGCTTCGTTGCTTCGTATTGAACAGTGATGACTGTGTTCTGACCATCGTACAAAAATCTGCCATTGGTTAAAAAAAATTGCAGGGTGAACCAAGTTTGCAAGAGCGTCGCTTACCAGAGAACACACATATTTTTATAATTGTTTTTTTTTGCGTTTTTTTTTTGTTTTTGTTTGCGTTTTTAATCTGCAACGATTTTAGTAATCATTGCCAAAATAACATTTCTGTTTTAAGTTTTAAGCTTAAAGACGATTGAATTTTTTGGACACTTTAACTGATCCAACTCGCCGAGGTTAAAAAGTTTTTTAATTCAATTTTTTAAAACATTTTCATAACGAATTTCTATTCAAGCATTTTTGTTGTTACCTGACACAGTTTTGCTCATTATGCAATTTTTATTGGAGTAGCGCCTGATGATTATTCAGTGCGACTAAAAATAGGTAGGTAATATTTTTTTCCACAACATTTTTTTGGTTTTTTCGGCTTTAATTTATTTTTATTTTATTTTTTGATTTTCCCCAATTTCTGCATTTTCTCGACGTCACAAAAACAATAAAAACAACTTTGTTCGGCTAAAGTTTGAAAGTAAAATATTCCAATATTTTTGGTAAGGATTCTTTATTCAGCATTTATTAAAAGGAAAAAGCGGTTTACACGCTTGAAAACAACTAGATTAGCAAAATTATTGACCCTAATATCAAGATGCTAAAAAGATTCACTTTTTGTGCGCTACTTCTAACTCTAACATCGTTGAGAAGTGATAGATTGCAATGATTTTTTCTTCCTTCGCAGATTCCCAATAAACAAGTAAACAATTTTTGCAACGCTGCGAACTTCTTTCCGCATACAAATTAAATTAAATTAACCGCAGCGAGCGCAACAATGGTTTGTTTCCTGACTTCCAGTGATCAAAATTTTAAATGTAATTCTGAAATTTCTATTCAAATTATTTTTTTGCAATTTCGTGACCTTCACCGGTTTGAAAACATAAAGACAATATTGGTTTTAATAGATTTTTTGCAATTAAAAGAACATATCTTTATAATATCTTTCGTAAATCTTCTTTTTAGTGTCACGAAAGCAAACTTTCCATGAAGATCGTTTGTTCATTTTCTGAACAGTGCCGATAAAACTGTGCACAGCTGTTAAACACCATTTTTTGCTCTGGTCTTTTGACCTCTGGTTCCCGAGCTTTGAAAAGGCATGTCAAGTGGGTCTCCTCTCTTAATCGATCAAAACAACAACGCTTTTATCATTTTGTCTGCAGAGCACGTGTCCACGCAGAAGAAGAATTAAAAGACAATAAATTTTTGAGGTTAGACTGGGAAAATCCTGAACCCACTGACGAAGAAAGGAAGCATGTAAACTTTTCCGTTTTTTGCATCATTCGTCCTTCATAGGATTGTAAAAAATCTCATTTCAATTGCTGTTCAATTTTCTTTATTCCTGAAATGTTTGAGTTATTCCCGACCGCTAAAAACAGACGTCAGGTAAAATTCTCAGACAGATTGGCAAATAAAGGCAATCATTGAAATCTATTACTTATAGATTTTTTAATTTATAGGTTAAAATTTTATAAATCGGATCGCTCGTTGATCCTGATATTTTTCACTATTCTAATTTTTGTCCAGTCAATTCAGCCAATTTTTGATTTTCCTCTCGAGCATCTAGAAAATTATTAGTATGCAGTTTGAGTATCTATTCAGGTTGAACCAAGTTTTGCATTCCTTTTGGCACTGAACGGTGACAGCATACTCTGATATGTTTTGTTATTTTTGCAGCCCGCCTCTCCCATAGCATTTTTGAGGTTAGACTGAAAAATAATAAACCCACCGACGAAGAAAGGAAATGCATAAACTTTTCTGTTTTTTTTCTTTGGCCACTGAACTTTCGTCCATCATAAGATTGTAAAAAATCTAATTTCACTTCCCGAACGCTAAAAATAACGTCAGGTATATTTTTGAGGTTGTCGAACAAGGCACGTATTATTTATAGATTTTTTAATTTATAGGTTAAAATTTTATAAATGAGGGCGCTCATTCATCTAGTGATCCTGATGTATTTTTCAATATTCTTGCAATTTTTGCCCTTCTGAAACTTTCAGTTTGTTCAGCCAATTTTTGATCTCGAACATTAGCACTGAACGGTTACCGCATGATATGTTTTGTTATTTTTGCAGCCCGCCTCTCCCATAGCATTTTTGAGGTTAGACTGAAAAATAATGAACCCGCAGACGAATAAAGGGAAGTGAGGACATTTTTGTGGTTTTTTCGGCTACGGTACTTTTGTGCTTTACAGGATTGTAAAAATGACGATTATTTAGGTAGTGATCCTGATACTTTCACTGTTTATTTAGACAATTTTCGAATTTCGATAATTCGATCTAAAATATTTGCAGCTATGCAGATTGAATCAAACAGAATTTTTAGCTTTTTTTTGCACAAAACAGTGACCCACGCTTCATTCGTTCGATTGATTCATTCGATCGCTTAAAACAGAATTCAAACAGAATTTTTAGATTGTCAAACGACGACCACAAATTGAAATCTTTTGTTTGTAGATTATAGATTAATACTTTAAAAATGAGATCGTTTATTCATCTACCGATCCTGATAATTAACCAACGCAGATTTTTAAAACTGAAAGTAACCACGCTCAGTAGTATTTAGGTAATGATCCTGATACTTTCACTGTTTAATTAGTTTAATATTTGAATTTCGATAGTTTGATCTAGAATGTTTGCATGTATTCAGATTGAATCAAGTTTAGCATTCATTTGTGCAATAAACAGTGACCACACACGCTGATAAATCCTGTTATTTTTGCAACTGATCTTTCATTCATTTAGCATTGCCTGTTATATCTCTTACAGTAATCCAGGAATCCAATAATGCATTAAATTTTTGATGCGCAGTGCACTGTTCTTATGGTATAGGTACACAACAATCACTTGATTTACAAAAAGATGAGTTTTTTTTTGATGTCATCCATAAGTGTACCGTATTCCCTCTACTCCAGCTGTTATTTACTCCCACTTACTCGCTCCAAGACCCACCTCCTCCTCCCCACTCGCGTTCCTTCCTTCCTTCTCTATCACTGGGCGGCCATTCGTCTTCCTCCAACTTCTCCAAAAATCGTTCCCATTCATTTTGCCATCGAGCCTCCGCCCTAATCTCCAGCAGGAGCGCACGGAGCGATAGGAGCGCACCACACACACGATCGATTATCTTCTCCTCCGAAGATTGGGGGCGTGGCCTCGCGAAACGAACGACCGGCGCTCCGCCCCGATGACGACTTGAACTGACAGTTGCCACCTCGGTCGGTTGCGTCGCCGCCGCCGCCGCCGCTCCCGGAGGGATCCCGGCGACTGAGGGAGATCTATTGGTATTTGTGGGTCGTCGCGGAAAATTGGTCTCGAGCTGGCGGCCGCCGCGATCACCTCCGTCGCCACTTGGCGCTTGTTCGGTCGCTCGTTCAATTGGTGGTGTATGTTTCAGTTTTCGGTTTCTTCTTGCAATCCGAACGACAACGAATCACCCGGTCTGTCCGCCGCCTCTCGCTCGCCAGCGCCGCCACTTTCCGCAGTCCACTATGCTATCGTTCCGATGGCGATAGTGGCGAAGCGAAGACGAAGAAGAGTCTGAATTCGAGTGCCTTCTCACACTCTCCTCTCTCAATCTCTGTCTACTGTATTCTGACCACGACGACCGCAACGATTACAATGGTGCGTCTGTGGACTCTCGCAACGATCGTTTGTGCGGTCTGCGTTAGGTGGACGCAAGCGACCGCCTATTACCTGGAAGACGGGTGAGTTGCATTACTTTCCAATTACTTGTAAAACGGGAATTTTTGAAGATACTACCGTAATGCTTATTCGCAAAAAAACCAGCTCCGTTTTTATTTTGGTTGCAATATTTTTTTATTTAAAAATAATTTTATTTAATTTTTTATTAAAATTTTCATTTTAACTTAATTTTTGAAGCCATATAATAAACCATAAATTAAAACTTTTCAATACCCATGTGATCGCTAAATTTGTTTTAACGGATTTTTAAACAATTCATTTGCAACATTTAAAAACCACCGAACTGCTGATTCAAGAGACAGGCTCTGTTTTTATTTTGGTTGTCATATTTTTTGAAAACTTTACAAAATTTAACAATTTTTATAAAAAATAATTTTTGTTCAATTCTTCATAAATTACTTTTTAATTTAATTTGTTTTGTAATTTTCTTTTTAATCTAAATTTTTGAAATGTAGTAAATTTAAACGGTTCATTTTTAAAATTTCAATGCCCATAAGCAAATGCTACATTTTTGCGAATGAAAAAAAATAAATATTAAATACCTCAATATAGTTAATTTAATTTAGTTTAACTGGAAACCTGAAATTTTTAAACTTTAAAAATAAAATATTTTTGATCTCCGGCGTCCTACTCAAATCAGTTGTCATTATTTGCCATTGCCTCATTTCCGTTTGGCTAAGCGCAGATCTGAAATAGATTCAATTTCTTTTACTGAATAATTCAAATGTATTAATTTAAGACAAAAAGGGGCTTCCGGCACGTACCGCGTACAAAGTGCGCAAACATCAAGTGCATAGAGTCATGGATAATTAATATTTTTGCACCTAACGTCGCCGCCCTTTTCCTCCGTTAGTTCGTCAAAGCAGGTAATTGTTTAATCTGATTTTAACTGATTCGCATCAAATATGAATCCATCTTTGTGGAGGAAATTTATACAAATGAAAAATAAATTTTTGTCGTCTTTCACATAACACAGGAAATCAGTCTAGACATGCGCACGCAAGTGGAATAAAGCAAATTGTTCGCATTTTTGGTCACTGTGGTAACGTTCCTACCAATAATTTAAAAAAATAAAAAAGATTTTTCATTGGTTTGAAATATCATTGTAGACTAAATTTTTGGAGCCTACCTACTAACACATACCAGCATATACCAGCTAGTTAAATTTTTTTAATAATATCCCTTTGTTTTCATTAATTTTTGCAAGTTCAATTCAACTTCCGTACATTAACTGCAGTGGAGAAAACGTTTTTTTTCTCTCAAAGATCAATTTTTTAATAACTAGTTAGTTTGGCGGTGTCTAAAACAACACAAACAATTAAAACTTGATTGTTTATTTTTTACGGAAATTACTGAAACTGAAATGAAATTTTACACGTACGGTACTTTTTATGGCCTAAATTTACAAAATTTCTAAAAAAACGAAACATGAAACCGTTGTGTAGAACATCGTCTTTCTGAAAAACAAATTTATACATTCAAAAACAATTAATAGAATTTTAAATTGATTTTTGCAGAACTGAGTGTTTTTCAATATCTCCTATATAAACGCAGAGGAGAGAAAACAATCTCACAAGTCAATAAACACATTTTAAACAATCGTTGCGAGAGATGGCGGTGGCAACATTAATCATTTTTGCAGCCGTTTGGCGTCTCGCTCGCAACGCGGTTTTTTATTCGTTAGTCGAGGTGAATAAATTTGAAATTGATGCGCTGCGGGCGCAGTTAGTTTTGGAATGTTCGTGTTGGGGAGAGGAGAGGATAAAGCGGAATTTTGTTTCTTACGCTTAAGGCTAGAATCATTACAATTTTTGAAGAAGGTAGCTTTATTTGATGAGTTTAAACTTTTTTTGTCAGTTCATCTAAGAGCCAAATTCCGACAAAATTTAAAAGTTTATTGTTGCACGAAATCCAACTGCAGATCAGTTTTGTGAATAAAATATTAACTATTTTTGAAATAACAAAGGCAGGGAGTTCAACACAATATCACAAGATTAAATGCGAAAAAAGCAGCGTTGATTTTTATTAAATTTTTGTACGATCCTTTTTTGAGCTAACGTTTAATTGTTAAAAAGCGAAAAAATTCAACCAAGTGTGTCACAGACGCAAGTGTAGTAATGTGCTCAAAAAATCGGTTTGTTTTTAACGATTTTTTTCCTGAAGACGACGACATAGCACCTTTTCCCTCGCTCTCGACTTTCGCAATCAACAAACGATCGTATTTCAGTCTTCATCGATTTTTGATTGCAAAGCTCCGGTACAATAGTTTTTTTAAACTACGAAAAGCTGATGATAAAATCAAAAGTAATTTTTTGCGAGCATGTTGACGATCTCACAAGAATCAATGATTCTGTGTGATGAAAAAGCATTTTATTTATCTTTTGAAGACGTCTTCTGATCACACAATTTTAAGCTAATTTTTGACAGACATAAACACATGACAGCCTGTGTACTGTAGTCGAATGTAATACAAAAGGCATTTAAAAGATGCTCAAGAAATTAGCAATAGCACCAATTGAAAAGTCAAAATAAACTTTTTGTTTATTTCGAAAAAAATAAACTCTCATTGTTTGGCCTTGAAATTTGCTTTGAGTTCTGATTATCGGTGGTTCCGCGAGAGATTCGTTTTTTTGCATCTATTGATACAGCTACTGAAAAGTTAATTTTTGAAATTTTCTTAAAGAAAAACAGCAAGTTTAATTGTTTGTACAACAAACCAAGGGAAATAGTTGGCGTGTCTTTTAAGTTACAAGAACAATCATCAAATGATTTGAAAACGTAAGGTACGGATTTTTGGATAATAATTGGGCAACGAGCTGTCAGCCTGACAGAAGAAAACATTACGGCAATTTTTGAAACCGATGGGGGTTCTCAAAACCCAGAGATATTTTTCAGTAAAGCTTTCAATTACTAATTACGACTAAAAAATCTCAATTTTTTGAATATTAGTGGATCCAACTTTTTTAAAGAACCGTTGGATCCGTTAATGCAAACCGACAATAGCCACAGAAAAGTCTAAAAATGACTGAAAAATCATAATTCACATTTTTGTAAGAAGAATTTAGAAGTTAATTTATATATTTTCATTCAACAGTTTTTTGTTGTAATTTTTACTTCTATTTCTATCGTTATCGTGTCCTTTACAGAATCAATTGGACGCAATAGTGGATTATTGAGTGATTTTCTTATATTTCAATTTAATTATTCAATCAGCTGTCGTACTGGAACAATTTCACATATCGCAATTCTTGAATGGAGAGGCAATTACTAGAGATTTTTTCAATAAAAATTTTCTGAATTTTTTGAACAGGAACAGTAAATCGAAATTTTTATAATCAGTTTTCTGAATTAATACAGCAAACATAACACTGACAATACCCATAGAAAAGTCTAAAAATGGCTGAAAATCATAAGATTTTTGTCGTAGGATATAGGAAGTATTTACGCACTTTTAATTTTTGTATTTTTGTATCAATTATTTGTCATCTATCTCTTTCTATTGACTTTGAATCATTTATCTATCTATGTTCACGTAGTTTCCTTATTGAGACAACAATTTTCGCTCCTTCAATCCAACCAAAATCAATCCCGCGAGCTCTTTGTGCTTCAGCTAAGAGTCCCTTCCTCTTCACTGCGGGTAAACACGCAACGTTTATATGAGCGATGCACTATCAAAACTCAATTTGTCTCTATTTGACGATTATTATTTGGCTCGTAATCTTTTAAGTACTGCAAATGCACTTTCCAGTTTTTTCACGCTTCACAGACGTCATACTGACATGGACTAATATTTTTTGGATTCCGCCAGCTCGCTCCCTAAACATCCCGAGGCTGTATAATTAAAACACCCCACTTTGGGCCATTTTTTAAGTCGAACGAGTGCGTTCACATTTTGACGCTCATCAACACCAAACGACAAGGACATCACTCTCAGAAGGGGTCCCACGAGGATAACTATGCAAATCAGAATTTGCTCGCGCTGTTCGCCTCGCTCGCTTCGTTTCTGTCGAGCTGTTGAATGCGAGCGGAGATCATGGGGAATGCAACGTTTTTACAATTGCAACAACAAAAATTAATTATAAAAAAAGTTACAAATAGCGCGTTTAAATCATTTTTGCCACTTTCGCAACCGTTTTTCATTTTCCCGAGGAAACATGCTTTAGGAACAGAAAACATTATTTTTTCAACAGCGATTTCAGTACAATTTAAGATTCATTTCTACAAAATCGTCAAAAACATGTATTTAATTGTTTTAAATTTTTTAAACATTTATAAGTAATTTGTTTTAAATTCTTTTAGAAAATCAATGTTTCGGATTTTTGCATATATAATTGTTGCGTACATTTGATTTGTCCTTCCAAGCCGAATATAAACACAGCCCTATTCAACAATCCTAGTTTTCTGGACAAATTAAATTTTTGACCTTTTTAAATTTTATTATTATTTTTTTAAATTTTAATTTTTACAACTACATTTTTTATTTATTTTTTTTATTTAAGTTTAATTATTTATTTGGATTTTAAAAAATTTAAACGTTTTTTTGGACTGTTACATGCTCCAAATGTTACATCAAATCTGCTCCAAATAAACACAACCTACGTGTTGTTTTACAATTAAAAAGCAGCATTTTCGTTTTCCGTCAAAATTGCATTTTGTGTAAACAAAATCAAGAACAGTTTGCGAACTGTTCAGGCTCATTCCAAACATTACTGTAAAGACGTAGAGACATACTGTACTTAATTTTTGGATCAACGCGGTTCATGCGATAAATCTGAAACTAAATTCTTTCGTTACAACAATCGTTTTCTCGAGATCCGTATAACAGTATAACCGCCAGTTACAGTTACACTCTCCGTTAAAGACTTTGGTGAACGCAATCAAGATAAGTGTTATTTTAATTTTTGGTTTTTTTTTTGCACATTTCTTATTAAACTAAATTCATTTTGAGCCAAAAAGAACGAAAACATGTTGTGTTTTGAATTTTTATTATTATTTTTAAAATTCAATTTTATTTTTCTCAATGTTTCGACGTAAGCTTTATTTTTGATAATTAACAATTCAAAGCCTCAGGCGGGGACGGATTAATACAAAAACATCTAAAATTATTTTTGGCGCAAAGAGGAACACTCTAGTTTATTTAAGCTAAGCCATTTTATTGTTTTTAAGTGCGAACATTGTTCTGTTTTTTTCATTCCAAATTATAATTATGTTTTAAAAATCAATACGTTTATTTTTGAGCCAAGAAGAACGAAAACATGTAGTGTTTTAAATTTTTATTATTATTTTTAAAATTCAATATTATTTAATTTAATAATCAATTAAAATACATTTCTCCACGTTTCGACGTAAGCTTTATTTTTGATAATTAACAATTCAAGGCCACAGGCGGGGACGGATTAATACAAAAACATCTAAAATTATTTTTGGCGCAAAGAGGAACACTCTAGTTTATCCTGCCATTTTTGTTGTTTTTAT
>MQUG01001735.1:0-14752 GCA_007213375.1 Steinernema feltiae | reverse complement strand
AAATCTGTGAATGAGCACAAATTGACTTCAATGAACAATTGAATTTTCACGTTGTGAGCTGTTGTGAGCTATAAATTGTTACCATTCGATAGGTTAATTGATTACCTTTTGCTTAGCGCACAAATGAGTGTTTTTGACTTCATTTAGCTTGATAAAGCGTTTATTGCTCATAATACAACGTGTAAAAAACGTTTCTATATTTTTGAGAGCCTTCGATATGAATTTTCAGATTTGCGCTACGTGTTATACATGCTTTCAGCGTGTTTACCGCGTGTACATCCGTGTTCTCAAAGTTTGTTACAGGGCGGTCATCATCCAGTTGTGACACATACGTGCTCATCTACGCTATTTTGAGCGTCGTCGAGGATCTTTATTGGCTCAATCAGGAAAGGATGTGCATTGGGAGATGAGTTATTAAATGAGCGTTGTTGTTGGCAGTTTAGTCCGGGCACGTAAGCAATTGCGGGTTTATTCGTTTCTCGTAGTTGGTCCTTAATCGTGTTGAAACAATCCTTATTTGATACCGTCGTTGGTTCGAGCGTCGTTTTGACTAATTTTTAAGATTACATTGAACACAGGTATGAATCAGCAACTTTGCTGTTACTCGCCAGATCTAGTCGGTTCAATTTTGGCCAATCATCAACCATCATTGTGCTTGATTGAAATTGGGGACCTTAGAGTCCATTTTTTGTTGCAAAGCGGTCCATTACGCCTTTTCAAATTTTTTGTTTAAGTCGGCATTAACAACACAACTTCAATCTAATGGCCAAGGCAAAGAGTGATTCTTTTAAATTAAAAATTTGTTTAAGCCGCATAGTAAACGTAATTTATTGAAATTCAGTTTCAAAGTTCAATGTCCAAAACTTAAATTCAAAATTACCATAAAAGACAAGAGAGGTTTGGAGACAGACACTTTTTTGGAGTACTATTAAACTCCACATTTTGGTTTGTTCGGTCACAATTTTTGTATACAATATCACAAAACAATTTTCAATCTCAAACTAGAATTGAATTTTAACCTCGTTCCCTTGACAAAAACGTGAATTCCATTCTTAAAAAATAACAACTTTTACATAAAATTAATTGAAAACCATTTTTTTAGTAAAACGGTTCTTGCTTTTGCTTATCGTAATTTTTGAAAATAACCCGAACAAAAATTGAATTTTCTAAAAAATCTAAAATCTAAGAGTCTAAAAAAACGGAGGTTTAATGCTAAGCTAATAGCGGTGTTTGGTGTATGCTTGACTATTGACGATGGTAAAAGCTCTTGGCATTGAGTTTTTTAACTCCAAAAGCAACGGCTTGCAACGGCTAATAAGAAGTGCAATTTACATCATACTGATCATATTTCGTGACTTATTGATTGCCGCGAACTGTGTTTTCAACTCCTGCAACTGATTCCAAAGTCTATGTTTAATTTACTTTAAGTACTCGTATTTAAGATTTTGTTAAAACCGAAATTTTTGAAAAACGAATTGAAGAACTCAAAAAACAACCAAATAAGAGAACCAAAAAGAAATTTTGTTGAAATTACTTTTTCGGGCGGAATTATCCTTTTTACACTTTGTTTTTACAATTTCTGCGCCAGCGCAGCGCATGTCCCAAACATCTTTCGCTCATTGTTTCTGTTTTCAACCCCTTTCCCACACAACCAGAACACATTAACACTTAGCCGGTCTGTCTACGTGTGTGGGTGCGTTTCCCGCGCTTCGTTAATAGAAAACACTCTGTGCCAAACAACATTTTCCGAATAATACTTTGAGAAGACGGGCGTTATTGAAAACGAGTGACGGCGGCGAAAGCGAGAACTGTCACTCAAACGCTGCTGCTGCTGTTGCTGTGACGGTGGTGAATCAAGAGAGGATTAGGGCCGAAGAGTTGAGAAAAGAGGGTTCTAGGCGGGCATGGATTGACTGGCGAGTGTGCGAACATGGCTCGGGTTTTTGGTTGTTTTGAAATGCGATGCTTTGAGTGGGGAATTTACGGGATGAGGATCGGGTTATGCAAAACATTCCATCAAAAAATTGTCTTTTTTATTTGATTAAACACAATTTTTGCTCAAACTCGTTTGAACCAACAATTATAGAAAAATTTGTTCTTTCAAATCCTTATTTTTGGGGCGCTTAAGCGGATCGTTTAACCTCCAGGTTGATTTTTAAATGTGCACAAAACGTTAAAGATGAATTTTGATTTTCTGATTGTAATTAAGTAAGATTAAACGTCTTTTTTTGAAGTTCAGATCTCCAATCTTCAGCTATTTTTTAAATCTCTTTAAATTTAAATCAATTAATTTCAATTGCTCGGTTATAGGCGAACATTTTGCATAAAAGCTATTTTGGACATTTAGATTGATCGTTGTTATTTTCAACAAATTGTTGGTTTTGATTCGATGATTTAGATCAAAAAATTAAATTTTTGATAGTCCAAATTCTTTTTTTGGGGCGCTTAGGGCTGACCGTTTAATGACGAGGTTAATTTTTTGCATGTGCACAAAAGTTAAAAGACGAATTTTAGCTTTTCTGATTGTAATATAATTTAAAATGTCTTTTTTTTGGAGATTTACAGCTCATACATTTTTTTATTATATTAAACCCAATTTTTGAACAGTGTTTGAGCAACCAACAATTATAAACTGATCAGTTATTTCAAATCTTTTTGGAATTTTAAGGGTGGATTCTTTAACCACAAAGTTAATTTTTAAATTTGCACAGAAAGTTAAATTGTTTTGGCGCCTGATTGTAGTT
This sequence comes from Steinernema feltiae, assembly GCA_007213375.1. Taxonomy (NCBI): domain Eukaryota; kingdom Metazoa; phylum Nematoda; class Chromadorea; order Rhabditida; family Steinernematidae; genus Steinernema; species Steinernema feltiae. The sequence continues at coordinate 12,008 of MQUG01001735.1, read as the reverse complement.
GCATAAGATAAAATGTCCATTTTTGAAGTTCAGATCTCCAAACTTCAGCAATGACAGTATAGAGAAAACAGTACTGGAGTTTATGGTCGTAAACGGGTACAGTTGTATTTTTCATTTATTTTTTCAATCATTTTTCAGTCGCTCGGTTTTATGCTATCGGGCGGTATTTTCCATAAAAGCTGATTTTATTTGGACAACGCGGATTCGCTGTTATTTTCAAAAAGTTGGCTTTGATTCGATGGTCCAGAATCAATCGAATAAAATAATGAATTCTTGATAGTCCAAATTCTGCTATGGATGAGAAGAAGATTCATAGCATAGATCTGTAAGTTCATTTTTTTGCGAACAAAGAACCATCACTTGGAGGTTTGGGTTTAAAACTAAGAAATTTTTGAGCGTTTACAAATGTTACATAAATCAGCCGTTCGAATTTTCACCATAGTTTTTGCTTAAAATTTTTGAACATCGTAATCGGCTGAGCTATTGGCGTTCCTCAGTCATATCAATGTTTATATAATTCTTTTTTTTGTAAGAAACTCGAGCTATTCAGATATGAGGAATTTACAGATTTTTGTTGTTTGTCCTGTTGAATTTTTTTTTGCCAATCTTGTCAATCAAAGTAAAATTATAATTAATCCATTTAGCTGAGGCTGAAGCCAATAGCTGAGGAAAATTATTTAAAATGTTTACAGATGAAAAATTAAAATTTTTTTTGCACTTAGCAATGCCTACTAGTAATCAGCAATAATAGTAATTAACAGCAAATTTGTGGACTTCATACTTGAGTTATTTCAAATTTTTATTTTTGAACCTCTTTGGACGTTTATCAACGACGATTAATTTGCACAAAAAGTTAAATTGTTTTGGCGCCTGATTGCAGTTGCATAAGATAAAATGTGTATTTTTGAATTTCAAATCTCCGATCTTCAACGATTTCAGTGCAATGTTGTTACAGCCATTTGCTTCATTTTTCAGTCGCTCTTTTGTAGGGTATCGGGTATAATTTTGTACAATTTTGCAGCTTTGATAGCCCAAATTCGCCTAAAATTTAGACTAGAATCAAGCGAATAAAAAAAAAATTTTTTGGGTGCACACTCCTGCTTTGGATCAGAAAAAGATTATAGCTTAGATTTATAAGTGCATTTTTGCTGAACAACGCACCATCGCTTGGGGGTTTCGTTTTAATTCTTTAAACGCGAGAGTTTTGACATATTACATAAATCAGTCGTTCTAATGGCCAACGGTTTTATTTGCTTGAAATTTGAGTTCTTTTGTATTAGAACGACTGCTTTTTTGAATCCAACGCACCATTTATGCAACGAGAGGCCAAAAGATGGATTCTACTGGCTGGATATTTTATTTTTGCTCTAAACTTTCAGCCAGTAATTTTTTTAGTATTAATAAAGTTAATTTATGAATTTTCTAAATGACGGACTTCCATAATTTAACACAAATTAAATGTCTATTTTTGGAGTTCAAGTCTCCAGTCTTCAGCGATTTTCCGTTTAAAAAAAAGTACTGGATTTTTGCAGTTAATGGTCGTGAACGTTATAAAAAATTGGAATGGCCTTTTGCAATTTGCATAATTTTTCAAATCACTCGGTAAGTGCATTTTTGCCGCGAAAACGCACGAATGCATGGGTTTAAAACTGGAGGCATGGGTTTAAAACTAAGAAATTTTAAGCGTTTTCAATAGAGTCGTCAAACAATAAATCAATCGTTCTCATTTTCTAATAATTTCAGTTTCTAATAAAAAATGAAATTTGTGAACATTTAAGGCACATTAGCAAAATCACGATGTCTGCCGCTAATCTATCGGCGTTCCTCACACATACCAATTCTTTTGTAATTCACTTTTTTGTTAGAAGTTAAATTCAGCAATGAGGAATTTACAGATTTTTTCACCAGCAACGTTAAATTTGTTGTTTACCCATTTCAATTTTTGCGATTTTAGTCCACCAAAATGAAAATATAATTAATCCATCTTCAACTAATCCATTAATCCGTGAAAATGATTATTTAAATATTTACAGAGCAATTCGTAAACAAAATTTTTGCTCCACGCAGTGTCCTAAGCCTTACTCAACTACGCAATAATACATTCCAGAGTCAAGTTAAGTTTTTGAGTATCTGGATGCTATTAAAATTTCAATTTTTTGGTTCCCTGGTTTCAGCGGTGCAACCGTAAAACTTGCAAAAATAGCCTTCAAAAATCCGGCTTAAAATCGACTGAAATTTGTATGGGTTTATCGGATAGTACTGTACTGTATCACAAAAAACTTGACCTGATTTTTAAATTTTTGTTCCAGTGTCGTGTCGTGTCATTGTCGTCGTGTCAATCAATTTTATCAAATAAAGTGAAAATATAATTAATCCATCTTCAATTACTGAGAATGATTACTTAAATATTTACAGATAAATAACTTAAAAATGAAATTTTTGAATGAGTAATGTCGACTAGTAAAAAGCAATTACAATTATCTATTATTGAATTCCCACAAAACAAATTTTTTGAACACAACATTAAACTACAGAGCCAAGTTATTTCTTAGTAGCTCGATGCTATTACAATTCCTATTAAATTTTTACTTTTCCGGTTTTCAGCGGCGCAACCGTGAAAATTGCACAAAGTCTTCAAAAAGCCGGTATAATATCGAATGAAATTTTTGGGGTTGATCGGATCGGACTGTATTCTTCAAACCGTCAAAACTAAACCCTTACGTTCCACTCGTCCACTCTAAAGTTTTAAAATCCTGTTGCCTTGTGCTTTAAACAACATTTAACTTGATTTTTAAGTTTTCTTTCTGCCGAGAGGAACACGTGTGTGTTCCTCTCCGCTTCACTCTCTCGCGCCAACTTTCAATTAAGTTTACCCGATTAAATTCGCTTCCGCCATGGGTTCCGCCATCATGCCCGGTGGTCCAGACAAGATCGATTAGTGCGACATCTCCGGGTTTCATCCGGCGCCGCGAGGGTCCTCTATGTCACCGCGCATGGCTGATTTGTTTGTCAAAACGAGCGTTCGAGTTTAAGCGTTCCCTAGAGACACGTTCCGCATTGATATTTTGACAAATTTTGGTTGTTTTTGTGATTATGTCGCATGATTTATGAATGTTTTTATGCGAAATGAGCGGTTTCGCGAGGGGAGATTTGTTTTAGGCGCTTGGATTTGTCGAATATTAATGGATTGTGCGGCATTTGTAGCAGTTTGTGTTGTTTTTTTGGGTGGTTTGATTGGGTACTAGAGGGCTGGATGTGGACATTAAGATCTTATAGAGTTTAACCAGGCCAAAGAGGGTATATTTAGAAGCACTTCGGTACTTGTCTAGACAAGTAGATTAGTTTTTTGAATTATTTGGCATTTTTTAAGTGGGTCGTGTGATTTATCTCTGTTGTTATGCGCTTTTAAGCGGCTGCGAAGAGGGTGGGAGTTGTTTTTGGCGAGAGATTAAAGGATAGAACGACTTGATGTAACGTGTTTGTCCTTGACTTGGTGTTCGATGTGACAAGGAAATCAAAATGTGTGTTTTTAAAAAACGGACCTCTTTAAGTGTTACGGTAGTTGTTATTTTATATCTCTCTACATTTTATGCTCAAATTTAGACAACGACAGTAAAATGGGGGTTTAGTTTTAGTCTTTGGTGTTTGTTTTTGAACCCAAGAGTAACGTTTAAGTCGTTAAGCTGCGCTTACCGTGCTTCAATAACGAATGAATGAAATTTCTAGCTTTTTTTACATTATCAATTTTCTGTTTTTTGCCTGCATATAGTTATAAGCGACTTGGACAATTTTTGGACAAGTTTCTTACTTTCTTACTTTTTCTCATCATTACAATTTTTTGTTAAATTTATTGCACAATATCTTCAAAACTACTCACACCGCATTAGTTCAACCTCAATTTGGCAGTGCTCTCTTGGGTCGAAAATCTTGTTCATGTACAACGTTTGTTGGCCACGTTGATTACGCAGGTTGTAAACCAATTTTTGGTAAGTCGTTATTGCGTTCCCAAACAATAAAGGTTTTGCCGTGTTTAGCTGGAGTGTTGGTACAAAAAATTAATAATTTTTGCGGATATGTTTACAAAAATTGCAAAAAATTGTCGGTATTAAACAGTTAAAGAGAGAGAGTGGTAATTTATCTATTTTTGTCAGCAGAGAACAATGCTTGCTTTGTCGTTAACAGCTCTTCGTGTCAAATTGCGTTCAATTTTAGTCGTTTCAATCGCAACTGGCGTCCACTGAGTAGAGCGCAATTCATTACAGGGTAGTTTTTGTTCTAATTCAGAGAATATGCTGCAGAACCAAGCTTAACATTACTTACAAGTGATTTTTGAGGGCAAATCTGTCTAAAGGCACTAAAAGACAAAATTTTTGGAGCCACCCGTAACAGTCGCTCGTATTTTTTAGCCACAAAATCAAAAATAATTTGGGTAAATTTTGTGAATTTGAATTTATGAATTTTCAATTAAAGTCAGATTTCTAGCCATGTTTGCGTCATGGGCTAGATTTTTGTTCTGATCTAGATGAGTAATCTGCAGCACCAAACTAAATATTGTTTACAAATAATCTGCAATCTTCCTCTCGGTGTTGAAGGACAATATTTTTGCGTCCGTTAGCAAGCATCACGATTCTATTTCTAATGCCTACAGTTTTCAGTACGATTGGTGGATTTTGGTTTTTATCTGTTTCACCGTGTTTGTCCGAAATTAATCTATAGCTGATTATAGCCGAAATTTATAGCTGATTCGGTTCGATGTATTTAAAGTTTATTTTTGTGCAGCGTCAAACCTTCAGTTAAAGAGAAAATAGAAACCGTTTGATTTTTGAAATTAAAGAATTACGCTGAACCATTGCCATGAACAGTTTCTGTGAAATTTTTGCTTTATGGTTGTTTCGTGGGTTTATGCATCAACAACACAATGTTGCTCATTTAGTTCAAATTCTTTTGACAATTTTTGGATTTTGACAATCTTTTAATTGATTGTTGAACATGTAAGCAAAATTTCAAATTTGCAGCCGTTTGGCCAAAAAATGGCGAAAATTCGTGACTTTCCGGTAAACTTTGGCTTGGAATTTCGGCGCGCCTCGGCAAAACGCGTTTCTCAGCCGAAAGGCCACAATTCTGTGTTTCCACGGCCATTCTCGGTTAATTTCAATTTTGCGAAGAACCCTCCAGTTGACATTTATGTTTTAAAAACACAACGTTGTTAATTTAATTCGAACAAAAACATTTAATTCGTATTTTTTTGAACAACAGATAACCTAATAAATTTAATTGTATTAAAATTGTAGTGAAATTGTAACCACCCGGAAAGTGGCGCACCCGGAAAATTTTTTGTAGGATGGTTATGTAGGTTACAATTCTCGCAATTGCCAACAAATTTTTGAGAACTTGTTTTGTTTCGTCTTTTGAAGGATACTACGCCCTTCTATTTTTGCTATTTTACTGCTATTTTTGATCCTAAGAATATCGGAACACATTTTGCAGTTGATTAGAGTAAATTTTTGAGTAGGATTTCTCGAATCATCAGAATTTTTGTCACCGTTTGATTGATAGCTTAGCATGTAAATAAATTTCGATTTTGAATTATTCGACTAGAGCATACAACGCGTTTAATTTGTACAAATCTCAGGTTGGCCGCAAAAAAACGAGAATTTATTGGAATAATGGCACTTGTTCCGAATATGTGTGTTGGCAATTGGTTGCACAAATGACCAGTCGCTCTGTAGCTAATTTTTGGCCTCGTACCGTCGTATATGAAATCCTCTTCACAAAAGAACTTTAGCATTTATTGGAACAATCTTACCATTACCGTTTTAAACTGAATTTGTTGAAAAAATTCTTACACCTGTAATTTCGTGATTGTCTAGCATTTTTTTTAAGTAATGACGCTTAGAGTAAACCATCTTTGGCGGTAATTTTTACCTATTTGGCTGTTAAGCAATTCTAATTTTTGTCAACAAATTTCAAATCTGTTTGTTCTGCTTTTTCCGTGTCTTTGCAGAATAAATCGCCCAATTAAAATAAATCTTTCTTTATTTTTTGGAACACTATGGAACACATTTTGTTCAGATCATAATCAATTTTTGGATATAATTCTCGAATTCTTAGTTTTTGTGACCCTATGATTGATTGTTTAGCATGAAAGCAAAATTTCGATTTTGGATTTTTGGATCTACAAAGAGTTTGATTGTACTAATCTCAGTTTCGACGCAAAAAAACGGGATTTTTGAAATTTTGCATGGTTCGCATGCAAAAAGATCCGCTTCTTACAATCAGTACAAAGCCTAAGCGCCTTTCTAAGCGTCAGTGATGGTCTTCACAAAAAGCCTGGGATGTTTTTATTGATATATTTTTGCCATTTTTTGGCAAATTTCTCCCACGTGTAATTTCGTGATTGTTTAGTTTTTTGTCCGTTGGCACCTACTTACAGTGAACCATTTTTGTAAGAAAAAAAATTGAACATATTTGGATCTATTTAAAAAAATTATTTTTTGTCGCTTGCGTCGCACGCACGCACTGCTGTCGGGGAAAACACTTGAACGACGCGATGTCACATTCTTTAGAACCTCTTCTAAGTAAACAAGTCAATTCCTTATGACTTCCCCTCCTCTGCGCGCAGTCGTTTGTCTAAAGGACTCTTGAAATGTTGTCTGAGCTCCGAAGGTCATTGAAGAATTGCCGTTTACGCTATTTACTAGTCCGGGGTTCTTTCGGGACGGCGGAACGAATATGTTATGTCACCGTGTCGCCGATTTTGGCTTAAGGAATCATAGATTACGGTGTTTCAATTTTTGTTGCCCAAAAAAAAAAGGTTTTTTTAATTCACCTGAAATTGAATTTAATTGAATTCAATTGAAATTTTAATGTTCTGAGCACGAGCAGATTTCCGAAAACTACCTATTGGTTTGGTACTGCTTCCTCAATGCTGCTATGAAAGTACAATTTCTGTATGAAAACGCCAGATTTTAGTAAAACAACAAAACACGATCTGTTAGTATAGAAAAATTAGCTATAGAAGCAAACCAAATGCAACCTATGAATAGTTCAAGCATGGTTAATAGCTTTTTTAAGTGATTGAAATTTAATCTGCTGCACTTTACCCACGTGGGGTGAAATTTTCTTCGGTCTGGAATTTGAGCATGATCATACATATTGATTTATTTTTGCCCTTTAAAATCGTTCAATGGTCATTACTAAAACGCTTTCCTATGCTTTTAGAGACGCTCTATTGAGTTGCAAATTGAGAAACGCTCGAGATTGTGGTTTTGCAACCAAACAGTCAAAAATTAAGGGTTGGTTCAAAATGTTTGTACTTCTAAGCAACATTCAGCAGATTCGCCCTGAAATTGCTTGTTTTTTGAACAATTTACTCGCAAATCACTCTTGAATGTTTATTTTTTACTTTTTACACAAATTCTATTTTTGCTCCGGTCCAACAATTTTAGTTGATTTTCATGTTCATTAAAAGAGGATTTGGTACGTTAAAACTAAGGTAGCAAGCCTAAGATGAGCCTAGCACGGAACTCAAGCTTAGATATCATCATGTGGGGTTATTGGAAACTGGCGCCAAATTGTGCTAGCACCGAATCGTCTTGCTTTGTTAAAACATTATTTTTTGGTCCTTAAATGATCGCATTACCTTATATGTTCCTAAAAATTACTCTAAATCGTCTTTTTTATCATATTTAAATTCTTTTGAAATAAATCAAAAGGGGTATTTTTTGTAATATTTTAGTTTATTTTTAAAACATTTTTTTTGGCCAAGTTACGGTCCTTAAGACATTTTTCTCGCATTATAACAGTAATTGGTAAGTTTCCACACATGATCAGTCCTATTCCTGAATCTCTGAATCCTAATATTTGGTCCAAATATTTTAATTATTGAAGTCAACATAAAGCATTTTTTAATTTATTCTTTGGATACTTCAGAACCTTTTGTTTCACTTCCTGCCGCTGGTATCAAATATTTCCAGATAAAATTTCCAATTTTTGCAAACATCCAGTCTCATCCAATCCACTTTGTCAGTCCGCTTAATGTCTTCTCATCTCTGTGAATCAACAACCCGCATTTCAGCCATAACCTCCTCATCAAAAAAACTCGCCATTTGTTTACTCTCCGCTCCTCTTTTCCTCGAACTCTGCCGCACATCAACTCGGATCTTTGGCCTGCAGCTGGCAGCAAAATTCTGCTCGATTCGGCTCTAATTGAGGTCCACTCGCGCGCTCGCGAGCGCTGTTCATTATACTCGCAACAATCTCACTTCCTCCGCAGCCTCCGCAGCTGAGCATGATTAGCCACTCGACGGCCATCGCCACGGGCCACCGCATGGTCGCTGTTTGCTCTGTTTGTATTTATAGCATCAGCGTTCGGGGGGCGATTTCTGGGAAAGTGCATCGGATGTTTATCAATTGAAACGAGAATTTGTTGACCGAAAGGATTAGCGCGACGGGAGCCTCGCGTTGATTTATGCAGTGTGTCCCGTTTCGTTAAAAAAATCGTTTTCTGTTTCAGATTTCTGCGGCCGTAAAACGAGCGACGCGACGGCGCAAACACGATTATTCATTCTGAGCGCGGTGTCTCCGGCTTGTGGACGGGTTTAGACGGCGATTGTTGATCCCCTGGTGATGACGTTGGTTGAATGCGAGGTTGGTGAGTACGGTAATTGTTGAGTTGGCATGAGTGACGAATTTTGTTTGGTTGCAAAATTATTTTTTGAACAATTTAAGCCACGTATTATGCCCAAGGACTCTAACTTAGCCTTGGACCCTGAGCCTAAGCCATAACTGATTGAACTGCGCGTTGAACGAAGTTTTGAAAAGCTTTTTTTGGTTAATTTGAGGACCTGTTATATTTGGCGTTTGGCTCTAATTGAAGGTAACAAGAGTGACCAATATTGTTAGGCTATAAAGTAATTTTTTGCACGAATTTCGACCAGAAATATACGTGAAAGGCCCGAACTTAGCCCTCTTCGTTTCACTGCGCAAATTGGCTTTTGAACAAGTTTTAAAAAGGTTAATTTTTGAATGCATCGACTACCTCGAACTGAAATTCGCTTGTTTAAGAACAGATTTGAGATGTTTTTTAGATTTCAATTTTTACAGACATGAAAAACATAAATTGTGACTTGGAAAGTCTATAATTTCATAACGCGTAAGGTAGCTCCAATGTGGTGGTATTTGTTGAATTTTTGAAATTTAATTATTCATAAAACGACATTTCTGTTGTTGATTAAAACGTTGGCACTCCAATCTTATATTTTAACACCAAGTGCAACTGAAATGTGGGAAAAACGCAAGGAAACGAGTTTTGGTATTCATTTTTGATATCCATTTGATATCATAATATTGCAAAAATGCGCAAAGAAATGAAGTGCGAAAAAACAAATTTATTTATATTTTATTTATTTAAGCATGATTTATGCTTGAAAGACCCGAACTTAGCCCTCTTCAGTTACACTGCCAAAGCTGTCCGTAGAACAAATTTTCAAAATACTAATTTTTGAATGAAAGTGAATTCCCTGAAAGGAATTCGCTTCAGTTTTGAATGACAATTTTACAGACATTAAAAAAAGAAATTTGGCGCAGATAGAGTGACGAATTTTGTTTGATTGTAAAGTAAATTTTTGAACAACTTAAAGCCATTTATGCATAAAGGACCCAAACTTAGCCTAGGACCCAGAAATATGCGTGAAAGGCCCGAACTTAGCCCTCTTAGTTGCACTGCGCAAATTGGCTTTTGAACAAGTTTTAAAAAGGCTGTAATTTTTGAATGCATCGAATACCCTGAAAAATCGCTTGTTTAAGAACAGTTTTGAGATTGTTTTTTAGATTTCAATTTTTACTGATACGCAAACGACAAATTGCGGCTTAAATAGTCAATAATTTCACATAAGGCATAAGGGAATTCCAACGTGATGTTATTTGCAGAATTTCTGAAATTCATTTAATCAGTAAAACGACATTTCGCGTGATTTTTGATTAAAACGTTGCCACTACAATCCGATATTTTAACATCAAGTGCAGCCGAAATGTGGGAGGGAAAAGCGTGAGGAAACGAGTTTCTTTATTAATTTGGAAACCGTCCCTTCTACAAATTATTGCAAAAAATGCGCAAAGAAATAAAGTGCGAAAAAACAAATTGATTTATTTATTTAAGCATATCCCTAACTTAACCAATATTGTTAGGTTATAAAGTAAATTTTTTAACAAATTAAAGCCAGAAATATGCACGAAAGACCCTAACATAGCCCTCTACAATTTTACTGCCCAAGCTGGCCATTGAACAAGTTTTAAAAAGGCTGTAATTTTTGAACGAATTGATTTCCTAGAAAGGAAATTCGCTTGCTTAAGAACAGTTTTCAGATGTTTTGAGATTACTATTTATACAGACATGAAAAACAGAAATTCTGGCTTAAATAGTCGATAATTTCAAGCGAGTTTTAAAAACAATCGAGTTTTGCAAATTGTTACCAGAGATGTTCGGCCCGGTTTCGGATTCGTTGGTTTTTTTTGGTTCCGATTCCTTGTAACAATTTGGTCTAGTCACAAAATCAATTCGTTCGCAATTACCAAACGCATTACGCAAGCATCTCTGATTATTGCCGCTTTGAATTAAAATGTTTTAAATTCATTTTTGAACTAGATAGCATCGCATGCGAACACATTACGTAGTAGCACAATTTTGTGGACAAGTTTTCACTTTTCACGTGTACTGAATGATGAGTTGACGTTTGAGGTGATTGTAGGTAGACGGATGAGCAAACTATAATTGGTTGAACGATATTTTTTGAACAAATTAGAGCTCCGGTGCCCAATATGCTCACAGCATGCGGATGATATCTAAATAAGGTCTGACAAGCTTCACAGTTGAGATTTTTCAGAGCTATCTGTTACCGCTTAATTCTTTTTTTCCACGATTTTAAATGCAATCGTTGAACGTTTGAGCCGCAGGTGAAATCCGTATTTAGTAGACTAATTTTTTGGAGAACTTTTCACATTTCAGACGTTTAAAGCATCGCGCAAACAGCGTTAATCTGATTATTAAAAAGCGGTCGTTTTTGGGTGATGAAATTTTTGTTTTAATGAGAATCGAAACTTGATTGATCTCCTGAGATTTCAAAATCATTTTTAGGTTCTAAAATTTAGAAAAAAAGCTTTTTTTTGTCCGTCGGACTTCAACCCATTTATTGAAGGTTGAACTGTACATTTTAATATTTATCTGATTTTTGAAAAAAATGGGATGTACAAAATATGAGTGACTGCAAAATGGCGTTTTTTGTTGCAGTTTTGTTCCATTAATGCTGATTTATTCTGGAGCGCGAATAATCATTCTGAAGTGCGTATGTTCGGCCGATAAGTTAACCGGTTTGTTTTTAATGGAAAAAACCCGCTATTGAGAGAAAACGGCTGCTAAGTATGCTAATTGCCGACTTGAAGTCTGGCGTGTTTCAGGGTAGACAGTAGACTTTTGTCGTAAACACCGACTTTGTTGTGGTTTATTGCGTTTAGTGGTTCAGTGCGTCTTTTCGATGAACGTTTGGAAAGCGTGGCTTCTCCGCACCAATTTTACGCTGAAGTTATCGACATTTTTGTTGATTTCTTATTCACATCAGATGTATTAGTGAGGAGTTCCCTGACGTATTTGGTCGTTTTGAGAAGCGAACCGTGACCGAAATATTAATGTTTATTTTTTTGCCTTCATAGCTCAATAGCTGTAGTAGTAGTATGTTTAGTGTTTCCAATAGCGGGAACGTTTCCGAGCCAATCATTTAGCATTTTTGGACTGGTAATTAACGCTGACTCTACCATGTTAAATTCTAAATTGTGCTACATCAAATAAAGCCAACTTTTAGGCAATTTTTGAACAAATCTAAATCAATCTGGGAATACTTGCAATATTTTTTACATTCAAAATACTAAGTTTTTTTTCAAATTTTTGCTCAGCGGAGCTAATTGTTGAGTCTTAATTAAAAACCATTTAACAAAAACTCACGGCTCACGGTTGC
>MQUG01001734.1:0-14555 GCA_007213375.1 Steinernema feltiae | reverse complement strand
TCTTCGTGAAGACGCTCACTGGCAAGACCATTACCCTGGAAGTCGAAGGCTATCGGATACCATCGAGAACTGTGAAGGCCAAAATCCAGGACAAGGAAGGAATTCCCCAGACCAGCAGCGCCTCATCTTCGCCGGAAAGCAGCTCGAGGATGGCCGCACTTTGTCCGACTACAACATCCAGAAGGAGTCGACTCTCCACCTCGTCCTTCGTCTCCGCGGAGGCATGCAGATCTTCGTCAAAACGCTCACCGGAAAGACGATCACTCTTGAGGTCGAAGGCTCCGACACGATTGAGAACGTGAAGGCCAAGATCCAGGACAAGGAGGAATTCCCCCAGATCAGCAGCGACTGATCTTTGCTGGTTAGTTTCTTGAAATAATCGCCTCTTTTAATGATTATGTCTTTAGGAAAGCAGCTTGAAGATGGCCGCACTCTGTCGGACTACAACATCCAGAAGGAGTCAACCCTTCACCTCGTCCTCCGACTCCGCGGAGGCATGCAGATCTTCGTGAAGACCTTGACTGGCAAGACGATCACACTCGAGGTCGAAGGATCGGACACCATCGAGAACGTGAAGGCCAAGATCCAAGACAAGGAAGGAATTCCCCCAGACCAGCAGCGATTGATTTTCGCTGGAAAGCAGCTGGAAGATGGTCGCACCCTCTCCGACTACAACATCCAGAAGGAGTCGACTCTCCATCTGTCCTCCGACTCCGTGGTGGCATGCAGATTTTCGTGAAGACGCTCACTGGCAAGACCATTACCCTGGAAGTCGAAGGATCGGACACTATCGAGAACGTGAAGGCCAAGATTCAGGACAAGGAAGGAATTCCCCCAGACCAAGCAGCGCCTCATCTTCGCCGGAAAGCAGCTCGAGGATGGTCGCACCCTGTCGGACTACAACATCCAGAAGGAATCAACCCTCCACCTCGTCCTCCGACTCCGCGGAGGCATGCAGATCTTCGTGAAGACCTTGACTGGCAAGACGATCACACTCGAGGTCGAAGGATCGGACACCATCGAGAACGTGAAGGCCAAGATCCAGGACAAGGAAGGAATTCCCCCAGATCAGCAGCGCCTCATCTTCGCCGGAAAGCAGCTCGAGGATGGCCGCACCCTCTCCGATTACAACATCCAGAAGGAGTCGACTCTCCATCTCGTCCTTCGTCTCCGCGGAGGCATGCAGATCTTCGTGAAGACGCTCACTGGCAAGACCATTACCCTGGAAGTCGAAGGATCCGACACCATCGAGAACGTGAAGGCCAAGATCCAAGACAAGGAAGGAATTCCCCCAGACCAACAGCGCCTCATCTTCGCCGGAAAGCAGCTCGAGGATGGTCGCACCCTGTCGGACTACAACATCCAGAAGGAATCAACCCTCCACCTCGTCCTTCGTCTTCGCGGTGGATGCTGAACGTACACGCTCTCTTGCATCATGTACATCAATTGTGGATAATAGAATAAACCGATGCTCTGTTAAATCAGGTGTACTTTGCATTCACTTTACCGAGCAATATTTTCAGTTAAAAGGAGAGCGAATTTTGATTCGAATTGCATTGAACGAGCTTTCGTTCTTTTCATTCTTTTCTCTTTCGCAACTCCGGTAATGGCGCCGTTTAAAAACTGGCGTTTTGCTGATCGTATTATCTTCTGCCCTAGCGAAATTGAACTTATCGTCTATGTAAAGTCTGAAGACAATTAACAAATCTGCAGAAGTTAAGCGGTAGTTTTTTGTTGTTTTATTCTGATTCACAAACTTGTGCAGCTTAAAATGACCACAATTCAAAAAAATGTGTTATGATGGCCGTTGTGAATTCCGATTCAGCTCTGTAATTAGGATTGCTGGTAAATTTAAAAAAATTCTAGTTATATAAAAAGTCAACTTTATCAACTATAAAAAAAACTACAGCAAAAATACGACTGCTTACGAACAGAGCGATGGATTTTATAAAACAAGTGGCAATTGATTTTAGATCAAACCTTTTATCAATAAATGAAGTTTGTCACCTGCAAAAATTGTTATAAAAGTTATAAAAAAAACGTTGTCTTCAATGTCTTCAAGCTATAGGAGAACACAAAGGTTATTTGGCGATACCATTGCAGATTAAAAAAAAATTTACTTGAACAAAATGTCAAATTAATCGTAAAATTCAAATTTGCATACCTCAAAAATATTATGAAAACTATACAGTATACACTTTTCGACTTTAATTTGCCTTACCAATCACAAAGATTGGCCAATTTGCGAACAGAGTGATGAATCTTATAATACGTAGTTTAATTCAGGACTATATCAGTAACTGGCCTAAGTTGTCATCGTCAAAAATTTAATTCTTAAATGATTTCGTAGTGTCGAAGAACGGACAATCAATTGAGATATTTCTTCAAAACTGAATTGCGCGATAACCAATAAACGTTTGTTAAAGCGGTCAGAACATGAATGAGCAAACTTGAGGTTAAAAACTTTTTAAAAACGTTCAAATAGTATGGTGAGTCAAATAGTGTTTCAAATTGTAATTTGTGGATGTAAACTAGCATATTGACACAGCAAATAATAAAAGAGATTAAGAGACTCAATAGCGACATTGTTGAAGACCGTTAGAAACAAGGCACGTAAGCGAGGCAAAAAAACTAACAAGCTAGCAAAAATGCACAAAAATATTTCTTTGAATTCTAGTCCTGTTCGAGTTCTTACCGGATTATCAAAAACACCCAAAAATTAAAGTTTAAAAATGATCATTTTTCTCTTTTGCAATCTGTAAGATTGATCTTCAGAGTTACCGCCTTATCAAAAAATTCAAATCTCTTTTTAACTATTTGTTCTTATATATGGTTGCGAGGCTTGAAGATGCAAAATCTAAGGTCGGCATCGTTAATTTACTTGTAACCATAAATGCAACGGGTACACTTCACATTCAGAAAATATAATCATCAACTATTTGATAATTGCGGTAGAAAAATTAGCTTATAATGAAAATCTCAGAATTGTTTAAATAATTTCACGAGAAAATCTAAACGCAATGAATTGGACTTATTTGAACTGGACTGGACTCACTTGGATAAATTAGAAGATGAAATGTGGATTATTTAAAGTGTACTTGCTAATTGCCGTAAACAGCAGTGTGTCAGTCAATAATTCAAAGTCTGGAAATCAAAAAATTGAAACTCAAACTCAAACAAGCAAATGCATTTAGTGTACGCGGGAAGTCCAATGAACGCTGAGAGATGAAATTGAAGGTAAGAAATTATTGTTTTGGGCCATTTTTCATTGTCCTTGTCGGTGTCATAAGGAACAGCTTGGTGATTAGTGTGGGAAAGAAGAGGAACATTTCAATTGATTCGTGTTTTTGATCTTGCTCATCGATGATTCAGCTGCGATGATGCGCTGTCTGTGCACGCAATTGTTTCAATTTACGCGCGATTCTTGGCGTTTTCCACTTTGCGCAGCCGTTCTCCGCCCTATTTTTGGCGGATAAAACCGCTTTGGCGCTGCATTCCTCACTGCTTCAGCATACGGAGATGTTCCTTCGTCTAGCCCTCCTTTCTGTTGCCTTCGTCGTCGCCATTTCTGCCTTGCCGCTTCCCGGCGAAAACGTCGACAAAAACCTGGAGGATTTCAATGGTACGTGTTTTTACGGTATAAATCTTGTTATTCTGTTCTGATTTTATAGATCTGTCACCCAAAGAGTCGAGCGTCTCCTACAATGAGCTCTCGGCTCAGGACAAAGACGCTTTAGCTGTGCTCAGCTACAACTACGAGCCCGCGAACGGAAATTTTTCGCAAAAGATGCTTTACAACAATCCTATGGCTCTCTATGATTTTCAAAAAAGCTGTACAACGCTCTGGGCCCTGAGGCTCAAAATTTCTTGCTGAAATACATCGGTTCATTTCGCTCAATGGGAACCCAGGGAACAGGTTCTGATATGTTTCGCACCTTTGACCAGCTCTCTGTTGGCGCCATGACTGCTCTCTCTACGTACTTTCCAATGGTTGCCATGAATATCAACATGTTCCGTCCTCTCCTTGGTTAATTCCCCAGCTTTTAATTTAAATGATTCTCTATTCTCTATTGTGGTGAAATAAACAAGTTTATCGTCTGTTGCAAATCCCTTTTGAGCACATATTCAAAGAATCAAAGTTACGATACATTTTGCAATTAACATGAAGCAGTTTGTTGGCTTGCGGAGGCGAGTCACGATGAAAAAACCAGAAGTAACGTGAAAAACCAGAAGCCAGAAAAGAATTTGATTCATTTGTCGCCAGGTTTCCGTTCATCGTCCATTCAGCGGCATTCAGGGCCAGCGGTGAATCGTGCAAAAACCAATTTGGATAACTTAAGCAATTTAAGCATAAAAGCTAGCGAAGTTACAGTGTGGAACAAACAAAGCTCGGCAAAAAATGAAAATTTTTAATTAATTTAATTTAACCTTCCAAATACAATTAATTTCTTCAAAGTTATTTGTGGACTGATATTGGACTGCTCTGTTGAATCGCTTAGGAAATAATATTAAAAAGTAATTCTACTTGAGTTAGAAATGATTCGAGATTACAAGCGACTAAATCGACGTCGATCAAATCAGAGTTGCGTCTGTTTCATGCTCCAATTGTAGCTTTATGAGCCAACACAGAGCCAAAAAAATTGCATGGCTGATGGGCTTCAAATATTATCAACAAAAAAAACGAAATTATAGGATGTGCATTTACCAAAAACCAAACAAATATCCGGTTCACTATTTTAAACATTCACCTAAGATAATGCAATATTAGAAGTACCAAATTTCTTTAAAATCAAGCTCAGAGAAACTTTTTCTTCAATTGTGGGCTTGTTAATGGACAAACTGTTCGTCACTTCCACCGTATTCTTCTACCTTTGGTTGCTTACGTGGACTTTAGAACAGCAACCGCTCAAATGCAAACCAGAATCTGGAATATAATAAACATTTTCGATGCAATCAAGTCACGGAACAATATTCGACAATTCAAAAATTGTTTATAATTTTATTGTAGAAGAAACTACAACTATACACACAAAAAATTTTTGTCAGATTTAACGCTCAGAAATCAACTCTAATTTTTCAAATTCATTAACATACGATGACATCAAAATAATTAACATTAATTCGTAGTTGCAGTACCAATACAGTATGACGATGAACTTGCAAAAAAAAATTTAAGAAGCAGTTAAAACATTATTGAACTGGTCCTATTGCCTATTGTGTCAGGTTTGGACGCGTACGACAGAGAACTATGAAAACTTCGCCATCATTAATGTGCCGTAATATGGAAAAATGAAAGTTAACGCTCAATTTTGAGGAGGAGATATGCTAACCTTAGGGTCTGACTATTAAAAAGCAAAAAAAATTTAAAGCTTGTATCTTAAAGTTTACGCACAAAAAATTTTAATTCTTAAAAATTGTTTCTGTTTCTCTAAAACGACTATAACGTGGATCCAATTTAAACGTAAAAATCACCAAAAATCATTCAAATTTGACTTACAACGTCGTTTCTTGCAAGGCAAGGAAATTGGGAAAGTATTTATGTTAGAAGCTCTTAGAGAGTACAAAAGCGCTAAAAATTAAACACTGTACTTTAATCGAATGTGGCAAGGATAATTGGACGTATTTCAGTCAACAAAAATTGTAATAATGTTGAGTTAGTTATACATCTAAACCTTCAAAAATGTGCCCAAGATGACTAATCCAAAAAGAGCACTTTACGAAACAACGATCTTGATCACAAATTTGTTATAATATTATTATATTATAAAATTAATTGAAAAAAAAATGGATCAATTGGATTATAATTAATTAACAATCATTCACATTAATTTCAGAGCTAAAACAGAATGTTTCAAAAATTTATTAAAATTTTAAAAAATTATTAAAATAAATTAATATTTTCAATAAATAAAATTTTTTAAAAAGATCAACAGCAAAAGGGTTCGCGTTGCAAAAAAAACCCGTCTAAATATTGTTGCTTTCGAACTCTTCTGTTTAAAAAACGACAACTCATTTCCGTACCTTGTGTTTGTAAAGTCCGTATCTTCCGTTCAAATTCAAATTATTTAAAATGCGCATCCAGAAAGGGACCGTCCAAAAATTGCAAACACATCAAAGTTAATTCGTATTACAAAACTGAAATGCGTGATTATCTTTGCGGATTGTCTTTGGGCCACCCAAAAATGAAACAATGTCAAAAAACTACTTAGCAGCGGTCACTAAATTTGAATGTTTTAAAGCCAATTGTCTATATCTTAAAATTATAGTATAAAAAACAAATTTAAAGCTTATGCACAAAAAGTTTTTGTTAAAAGTTAAAAATTGTTTCTGTTTCTCCAAAACTACTATAACGTGGATCCAATTTAAACGTAAAAATCACCTTGCGTCTTATATACCATTATTTATCATCAATCGCAGCGTTGAAAGCACATTTTAGGGAACGATTTGTCGAAGGCTCCTGCGACTTGCCTGGACGCAAAAACTGAAACATTCCTTTGCATCTTTGCTGCGACAGTTGTCGACATTTTGACAGTTTCCTCAAAAAAGCAAGTTGCAAAAATCAAATTTTTAATTAATTGAACCTTCCAAATACATTTACTTGCTTCAACGTTACGTATGCACTGCTACTGCGCAGATTGAATGGCTCTGTTTGACCGCGCAAACATACTGAAAACAAATTGAAAATGAATTTGATCTACTTGATTTGGAAATAAATCGTCATTACAACAAACCTGTGGATCTTTTCCTCTTCAATCATTTCCACACCATGTACCCTCCCCTCCGTATTTACCATTCATGTGTACCCCTGTCAGTGCAACTGTCTCTGATCACGTTTGCATCCCTTTCAGCTTTGCGTCTCATTTACTCATCGCGACAACTTTTTAGTTGGAAAAGAAGTTGAAAAAAACAAAAAAAAAAGATTGAAAAAACTCCTAATGTCTATCAAATCGTTTGTCAAGTTTACGTTTGCCCAGAGCTTGAAACGACACTCATGCTCCCATTGTAGCTGTATGTATGCACCAACACAAAGCGCCACAACATTGCGTGGCAGTACGAATTAACGTCAAATGTTGTAAAGATGTTAAGAACTGAAAATGAAATGCCCCTTACCAAAAACCAAACAAAAACGGTCCACAAACACCTGGTTTTAAATTTTTCCATCTAAAATTGCTAAATGAAAGCAATGTGAACAGTTAAAAATACCAAATTTTTGTAAAATCAAGTAGTTGAAGTACGTTTGTTACCTTCCTTCAGAAATCCATTGCTCATAGAACATTTCTCTTCCTGTGTGAACGTAATTTTATTTGTTTTTGGACAAACTGGTTGTCATTTCCACCGCATTGTTATTTCTTTGGTTGATTATGTGGACTTCAAAGCAGCAACCGCTTAAGTGCAAAACTGAATCTGAAAAATAGTAAACATTTTCGATGCAATCAAGTCAAGTCGCGGCACAATTCAAAAATTGTTTTTATTTTTTGTGACAAGTTGGAAATTGGTGACAAGAAGGGTGCAAAAAATTTTGTCCAATTTTGCCGATTTTGTCATGAAAACTTGCAAAAAGCAACTCTACATTTTTAAAATTAAAAGAGTTAAAATTAAATTAAAAGACTCTAACGTAATGGCCACTTGTAATTGCAGTACCAATACAGTCGTCTATTCTCATCTACCGAAATGACTTGGTAAACCTTTAAGTACATCACAAAGTTCCATCTTGGAGAAAAATGGAGAAAAATTTATTCTATTACTGAGACTTAAAGTATTGCACTTATGAGACCCCAAATCTAATAAAAACCCTAAAAAATAATTGAATGAAATATTGAGACAATTTTGTAAAGCGGACTCTTTGGTAAAATGATGAGTATCCACAAGAACTCTTAGAACTTTACACATTGACTCTGGTATGGTTCTACAGTGTCAAGTCCGGGCGCAAGACAGTTTGCACAGCACCTATGAAAACATCGCTATCATTAGTGTGCTTTAATATGGAAAATTAAAAGTTAACGCTCAATTTTGAGTCCACGAGATATGCTAACCTTGTGGTCTGACTTTCAAAAAACAAAAAATATTTAAGCTTATAACTTTAAAAGATAAGACAACTGTTTTGCAGATTCCCAAAAAGCCCAAACTGTTTGCTCTTTTAAATAGATTTGCTTTGCAAGCACTGACTAATCGTTATGACAATCAATTTCAACGTCTTAGAAAGCAAGGAATCGTGGAACGTACTAATGTTTGAAGCTCTTAGAGATTACAAGAGCGCTAAAAATTAAATTAGTGTACTTGAATCGAATGTTACAAGGATAAATCGACGGATTTCAGTCGCAAAAACATAAAATTAATATTTTTGAGTCGAAACCTTCAAAAATGTGCCCAAGATAACCCACCGAACAACAGCATATTGTGTGTTACCAATCGTAACGCACAATGAGGATTGTAACTTACGATACAACGATCTTGATCATAAATTTAAATTTAAAATACTTCAGTTTGATTGGTAACCAACAACCAACTGTGTTGTCCGTCTTCCTGAATGTCACCGTCTATGGAAACGGTGAAAGGTCATTTTTGTGTTGCCTAATTTGTAAATTTTGCTTTTCTTTTCCTGCTTCTCAAAAAAGCAAATTACATGCGCAAATCAAGAAGAGAAAATTAACGCTGTCAAAATTAATAGTAGACTGGCCATGAAAGTAAGTCCCGCTGTTTTATTCGCAAAAAAAAAACAAGTCGTGATTGTTATAATCGTGTTCTAATCATTCACACTAATTTCATAGCAAAAACCGAATGTTCTTAAAATTTATTAAAATTTTAACAATTTCGAATGAAAATTTTAAATTATGTTTTTTAAACAAAATTTTAAATTAACTCCCTCCAGAGGGGTTCTATTATAGCACAAAATTATGACTTGTTTTAATGTTTAAAGTTATCGTTGCTAACACACAACAAATAGAATAAAATTTTTACCAAAAGATTACTTGAAAAATATGATCTGACAACAAGGTTGGAGAATTTTAATTTGATTTCGATTCTAATTTGAAACTATTGATTATTAGGCGCAATAGTTTCGATTTATGGCAAAGGTTTGAATGCCGAACATCAAATCTTGTCTTGTGGAGGAGAATCACAGTGACTAATATGGGAGGGAAGAAGAGAATTTGGTTCATTTTCATTGCTATGTTTTCATTCAGCAACTAAGCAAAAATTCGATCACGCAACTCGGATATTTGAAAATTTCTTCCGCCTTTTCTTCCGCCATTTCTTCCGCCTATGAGACTTGCTTGATCTTTGATCAAGTTTGATCTGATTCAAGTCACACTCACAGTTACAAATACATGTCCACGTACAGAAAATGCTGTTTCTGGAAATCAGCTGTAAGTTTGGAAATGGTCTATTTTAAACGTAAAAATCAACAACAGATGCGTCGTGGTTGCAAAAAAAACCCGGTATAGATATTGTTGCTTTTGAGTTCGATTCAAAAAACGACAACTCATTTGGGTACCTTTTGTTTGCGAACTCCGTATCTTCTGTAAAATTCAAATTATTTTAAATGGCGGAACAAGTCCAAAAATTGCAAACTTTTCAAAGTTAATCCGTATTCCAACACTAAAATGCGTTGGAAAATGATGATGATCTCAGCGGATTGTCCTTAGCCCACCCAAAAATTGTATTTTCCTTAAGCTTGAATGTTTCTTAATGCAAATGTTTGCGCGGAACAATGTCAAAAATTCTAGCTTACAGCGGCCACGCAATTTGAATCTTTTAAAACCAATTGCCTATTTCTAAGATGATGACAATTCAACATGATCTTAGTCGGTTAAACATCTAGACCTTCAAAATTATGCTCAAGTCATGACAAAGAACTACTTTGTCTTATGTTTAACTTTTGAATGTAAAACAAAATGTAAATGGGACAAACTGAAGTAATTTATGCAAGCGAGCTCAAGCGGTGCATCGACAAAAATGAATTCCACCGGTGTGTTAACACTTGAGGTAGAAACAATGAAGGCGTTCTTTCAAAACAACACTCAAAAGAAACATTTATCGGTGATGAGTGCGTTTGCAAAATCTAACATCGTCAACAGCACGCTGATGCCACTGGCAATTATTCGCAACTCCTAGATCTAAAAAATGATGCCAAGTGTATTCGCTACATATTACTTAAGTAATGAGACAAAAATTAGTATTCCACTGATGTATTAACACTTGATGTAGAAATAATGAAGGCGTTAAAACAAGTTCAAACAAAACAAGACTGAAAAGAAAAATTTATTAGTGATTTTGCAAAATGTAACAACGTTAACAGCACTCTGATGCCACTGCAATCCGAAACTCATGGGGTCAAAAAATACTGCCATTTTGTTTTAGTTACATATCACTTAAGTAATGTGAAACCAAAAAAAGGTATTCGTCTACGAAAAAGGTAATAAGATATATGGTACAGGATGTGTCTCGTGAGTTTGAGGTTAAAACAATGAAAGCGTTCATTCAATACAAGACTGAAAAAAAACATATCAGCGAGCTTGCAAAATCTAACAACATCAACAGCATTCTGATGGCACTTGCAGTTCGCAACTCCTGGAACCAAAAAATGATGCCAAGTGTTTTAGCTACATATTATTTAATTGAGGAGCTTATGTGATAAAAAATTGTTAATAATTGATACATTTGGAAACTCGCTTAATTACCGCACAGTTTTCTTCTACGGTTGCAAAATTTGGAATAAAAAAAGGTTAAAGTATGAGCAATCTTCAAAATAAGATACTTCGTTCACCTCGTTGCATTACAATCAGATTCCGGAGTGAAAGCTAAAAACAGTACCTAGGCGTAATTAGCTCCCATATCCAAAATTTGTACACCACAATTCAAACAGGTTAATTCGAATTGGAGGTTTATTTGTTGAATTCTGTGTTGCCTAATACGTAAATTTTGCATGTTTTTTCTCCTACTTCTTAAAAAACGTTTTCCCACTTTCTGCGGAACACTAATTTCAGAGCAAAAACCGAATATTCCTAAAATTTATTAAAATTTTAAAAATAAAAATAAAATTTAAAAATTTACATTACTAGTTTTTTAATAAATAAACAGCTTAGCGCTGATCAATAAACAATAAACGTTGACCAGCAAAAAATCAATACGAAAAAAAACTAAAACGTTTCCAAACCAAAAATGGATAAGTCAAACTACAGAGTGCGACGTAAATACTGTGACACGGACAATCTTTTCGCAAATCAACTGAAACACAAATCAACAACTTTCACATAACTTTTTTTTCACAAATCTATTGAAAAGAGGAGACAATTCTCAACGTAATAGATCAAGAATGCTCAAAATGGCCGTCTTCGGTGGCGATGACCGCATCTTGAGTCAGTTCGAGGGCCAAATGTCTTTCGTCGTAACGGGCGAAAATGAGTTTCCGAGGATCCACCAACAGAGAGTCAAAAATCCAAATGATCTGTAACTTTCTTCATTTTCATCCGATTCATTTGGCTCCAAAAATGTATCGACAGCAACAATTACCTTCCTCTCTCGTTAACTAATCAGACAAAATCAGACAATTTTGATTTTTGAATACACATCGTCAAAAATATAACAGACAAAAGATCTCATTGATCACCGCTAAACGCTAATCGTTCTGTTAAAAAAAGTGCCACGTGCTTGACAAGTTAGTCCAAAATACATCAAAAGAAGATAAAAAAAAGCAAACAGGTTGTCCCACGTTGGAGTTCCATTCATTGCGCAGCAATTCTGTGCTGCCGCAATTCTGTTCTGGACGTAAAATCTTGACTAATGCGTTGGTCTTTCGCCTGCTTCTCAAAAAGTTTGTCCAGAACCGACTATATAAAAAGGGTTCAATGTTTTGGAAAGCAAACACCAATCAGTTAATTTCAGACTGGCCATGGAAGGCTATTTCAGCCGCAAACTAAGCTAAAATGATGAATTTCGATCAAATCCGACCTAATTCATGGGAATCGCTGAGTTCGCATGATTTGGATGAAGCGAAGCTTTCTTTTTAAACCAACACATCTACAATTGGTTTACAACCGATCCAATGTATAATTGAGCTGGTCCTGTATGACCAGCTGGCCCTGCATGTCCTGCATGATCATGACCTCTGGTTTTTGGAAACAAAAAATCGAAAATCGAATTTTTTTTGTTTTTAGTTAATTTTAGACTGGCCATGGAAGTAAGGTTCAATGTTCCATTCACACAAAAAAAGGTAAGCGACTTAGTACTTTCCAAAAGGTAAGCGACTTTCCAAAAATTTATTAAAATTTTAAAACTTTGAAATGAAAAACTAATAAATACTTTTTATAATAAATAAAATGTAAAATCAGCTCCCTGCAGAGCTAAAACACGCAATTATGACTTAATTCTGGGTTTCAAATGATCGGTTTTAACCCAGAATGGCACAAAATAATTTAATTTATTTAATTTAATTTACGCACTCACAATATTGCAAAGATTCATAGTGGGTTTTAACATGAAAGAGATTGGAAACGGTGCGTAGTAACATAAACAATAACATAAACAAAATTCAATGACGAGACAGATAGCTGGTAAAGGAAATTAAAAGAATATCAGAGAACACTAAGAAGATCATCATAATAATAATGCGTCATTCGTCAGGACGTGGAGTTAACCATTGCATTTTGCAGCATTTAAAAATGAAAATTAGTGGAAATGTGAAAATTTGAAACTTAATTGATTCAGATTCAGTTGAAGCTGCCCGAAATACAATTTGTGAGCTGAAGAGTTGACAATTTTTACGTAAGAAAGACTAAACAATATTATCTGAAAACAACAAAAAGCAGAGCAGTTTAGAGATGATCTAATTTCTAATCTCTAATGGTAATTTCTAATGATATCTAATCAAGCTTTGAAACCGTTCGTCAAAAAGATCATGTTAGCAACCATAATCACTCACTGTGTAGTATAAAAGCACAACAACACAACAACAAAAATTGATGAACAAAAGTCAACGTCAAGATAAAATGTAACTGATTTGAATAATATATTCCGGTGAAGTTCGTTTGATAAAAGGCAAAAAATCAAAGTTTGTTCTCTATTTCTGCTTTAAAAATAAAAAATAAAAATAACAACAAATCAGAACGTAAACGTAGAATTCAGAGGACAGCAAAAATTCAAAGGCGGTGTAAACAATGGCGAACAGTACGGCTACATGTCATTAAGCCCATTGACCAAAATTAACAACAATTATAAAAAAACAGTTTGGGCAATAATTCTATCCAAGAGAAAGTTAACGGGCAAAAAAAGATCTGAACATGTTGAACGTGAACAAATTGTAACACAGTTTAAGAAGAGGCAAAAATTAACAACAATGATATACATACAATTTGGACAAAATACCATAATTGTGTGCGCACAGCGCTGATCCATCAGCGATGCAGTTTACCGGCAGAAATAAATGTTGACGCATGGTCCGAACATTTACGACAACGTGGACAAATTGAAACTCACCACTTTGCTGTAGTTTGCGAAAAATGTATTTGCATAAAATAGTTGTTTGACCAGCGGCGTCCACAATCAAAGCTTTGCCGACGCGAACTCAAACCGTCCACATTCAACCGAAAACACATTTTTAAAACGTTTTCCTATTCCTATGGTTTTTACATAGCAACAAATCTCGTGCTTTGTAGTCTTGTGAAATGAATGTTTGATAGATACACACTTTGAGGTCTGTTTACTTAATGACATACTTTAAATTTCAGACTTCATTCAGGATTTCAGCGCTCATAGAAAAAAATCATGGTATTTCACATTCGTTTACATTAATAATACGAATCATACGTTAATAATACGAACTGTTGACTCCGATGCGTCAATGTTCACTACAAATGTAAATAATGCTTTTATCCTTAACAGCCTAGCAGTCATCTTATCGCGTTTCAAAACCTGTTGAATATTTGCAACTTTGCGTTTGATGATAAGAGAACATTGCTCACTAGGAAGATTCGAGTATACAAAAAAATGCAGTCAACCGACCGAGTCATTGTTACAATTGATGTTTGAAATGATTAGTTCAGTTGCAAAGACCTAGCCAACAAATATGATCTAATTGCCGGACCAGAATATATTATGTTTCTACTCAAAACAAGCTCTTTCGCTGCAAAAAAAATGACAATCTTTTCTTTAAAAAGACTTAAGACGCATCGGAATGTGTTCCAAAAATTCTAAAATTGATGTGCGTGGTTCAAAAAGCTAAGATAGATGAATCTTCAAAGACCTCCAAAACGCTCAAAAAGTTTTTAAAACCAAAAACGGTAATGCTAGGCCTAAAGAGGCAAGTAACCTGATCATTTGAAAAAGTCGACACAACAATAATCAATCAAAATATAGACCGCGCCACACGATTTACTGTGTATTCATTCTACTTATGATCGCTATAGAACGACATGCAGCGTGTCTTTTTAGTTCGCAAAAATTACCATGGTCTACAACTTAAGCTGATGGGATGAAAACAGCTTGAAACTCTTCTTGAAGAACAAAAATTGAACTTAATTTAAGGTTTTGTTTTCCAGTAAGCATGCGTATTCGTGCTC